>MU158730.1:881072-939917 GCA_015888305.1 Antheraea pernyi | reverse complement strand
TTTCCCTTATTAAACTGAAATAGTTTAGAATATTATCCGATACGAAATATATATAAGGGTTGTTGAGTTATGTATGCTTGGTACACATATATGTTTCAACAACTCATATGTGTATGAATAGTTTAGCTTAGCTTAGGTTAGCTCAGATAGGTCGCGAATCGCTTTTATCAGGCAACAGCCAAAGCCGAGGTGTGCCGCGCACCCTTGAGCTAGTTGTCAAAATAAAATCGGCTGAGTGCCTTAAGCGCTCGCCTTAGTAGTCCGGTGAAGCTGTTAGACCTTGCTTGGTCAATAGCGTAGTCAGTTCGAAAGAAAACTGACGCAAGCCGCGTAAGCGTAATACGGCCAGTGATTTTTTTTTTTTTTTCTCGAACTGACTACGCTATTGACCCAGCAAGGTCTTAACAGCTTCACCGGGCTACTAAGGCGAGCGCTTAAGGCACTCAGCCGATTTTATTTTGACAACTAGCTCAAGGGTGCACGGCACACCTCGGCTTTGGCTGTTGCCTGATACATGCAATTCGCGATCTATCTGAGCTAACCTAAGCTAAGGTAACTATTCATACATATATGAGTTGTTGAAACATATATGTGTACCAAGCATACATACCTCAACAACTCTTATATATATTTCGTATCGGATAATATTCTAAACTATTTCAGTTTGATAAGGGAAAAAAATAAAACCCTTCCACTTGCCTGTGTATGCGTGTATGCGTGCACGTGTGTGGAGGTGATATGTGTAATGTTGTCGCAGTGATGTAAGATTTTGTGTCACTGTATCGCGCGAGCAACGTACTCAAGGGCTCCACGCCGAGGGAACGGACCTAGGCTTGAGCCGTTGCCGAGGGGGGCCTAGTCTGGTGTGCGGGAGCGAAATTTACCCCCAGACCACGGCGGCGTGATCTGTGGTTACGCGGGCGTGGGCGTGAGCACGCTCTGTTTGGAGAGACAGGCTGGTACTGATCGTTCACTGCCGTTATTTCATCGGGAGGGAAAAAAAAAAAAAAATTGTTTCTTTATTTTATATTGCACTATACTTGCTCTGGTCGGAGTGTATATTTGTACATGTACGTGTGTGCGTATTACGAAGCCTTAGGAACTACATCCGCAAACTCACTCACGCCCGTTTTAGCGTTTCAGTGACGTCACACCTTTATAAACAAAACTTTTTTTCTTCGGTATGGATATGCCAAACTGCGAATAGTGTTTTGGAAGCTGATGGGGTCACACATTAAGCTTGCTTTTTCTATTCATTTTACTTTTGCCCAACTCTGGGATTCTTACTGACCGGTATAGTTACATACAAATAGTGTATTTAAATTTTAGACCGAACAGCGAAGCGGCACGGAAAGTGAATCTCGCCTCCTCCAGCTCGACAACAACAATGAAGGTGATCAAGGAACAATATAGAAACCTCGGACCCACTACGTTCCATGAAAAGGTAAATTGAACTGATTATTCCTTATATTTATACCTTGGAAAAACTTCTTTGAGGGAGTTTTAGGCGGGATCTTGGAATGCCACATAGTACATTTTATATTTCATTCATAATCTTGCGTTATTCAGCTATATATTTTGTTTTACATAATATAGTTTGGTTATAATGTACAAGTGGAGTAGAATACCGAATACCCTCTCATAGAAAACCGACGTGAAGTAACAGTGCTTGCCATTGTTGCGTTTCGTTCGGTCAGTGAGAGCGCCGGAGCACCACTTCCCTTCTCCTCTCCTCTCCCCCCCTCACTCCCTTTCCCCCAAACACAGGCTGGCAACGCACTTTCGACTCCTCCGGTGTTGTTAGTGTCCATGGACGGTGGTGATCACTTAATATCAGGTGACCCACAAGTTCGTTTGACTGTTATGACATTAAAAAAAAAAGAAGGGAAATAATACCATGGAGCATGGATTCTGACTTGCCACAGAAACTTAATGAAAGTTTCTAACAAGATGGCCACCGTCTTGTTATTTCATTGAAATTATCGCAAGAAATTTGTAATATAATTACTTACTCGACAGTGACAGTATTAAACTAGTGATTATGTTTTTATTTCACAGGCTTCCGGAACTCTGTTTCTCTTTGCCGTGTTCTTGTACATCTTCCGGCGACCCGGATTCATGCCTGGCTGGGCTGATGTCCTCACCACAATGTTAGTATTATAGAAATTAGAATAAGAAAGCGTTAATTGACAAAATATTGCAAAAGACTAAGTTATTGATATATATAGGAGTTGTTGAGGTATGTATGCTTGGTACACATATATGTTTCAACAACTCATATATGTATGAATAGTTAGCTTAGCTTAGGTTAGCTCAGATAGGTCGCGAATTGCATTTATCAGGCAACAGCCAAAGCCGAGGTGTGCCGTGCACCCTTGAGCTAGTTGTCAAAATAAAATCGGCTGAGTGCTTTAAGCGCTCGCCTTAGTAGTCCGGTGAAGCTGTTAAGCCCTTCCATGGTCAATAGCGTAGTCAGTTCGAAAAAAAAAAAAAAAACTAAGTTATTGGATACAAATTGTAGCCAGACTGCATACAGTTATTTAGGAGCATACAAGTAAATAATCTTTATTGTTTTGAACTCATAATGATGATTAAAGTTTCATAGTTAACATTTTGGTAATATCACAGGAAGGTGAAGGACGGCGTAACATCAATGTTCATAGTGGTACTGATGTTCGTGTTACCGATGTCCACAGATTTCCTAAAGTTCTTCTCCGCACAGGCTTCATGTGAGTTAATGGAATTTTTATTTTTCTCATCGGATCTCATCGCATATCATTTCAACACTATATTCCATAATTCAGTCTGTTACATTTCAAAATGGATCAAGTCCAGTATTATACGTTCATATAAGATCTGTATTTTTTTTTTAATTTTCAGTTTTTTTTTACGCACTTACTATCCAAATGTTGACGTTCATAGAATTGTTTGGTTTTTTTATTGATTTTAAAATTTCAAGATCTTAAAAAAAAACTTACGAACTTCAAAAATTCATCTTGGATCATATAGAAATGTCATGACACAATTTTGTGTATTACACATATTTTGATTGTAATTTTAGTATACCGACACTGGCAAATGCTTTGATAGTGCTGAAACAAGAAAAAAAAGGAAAATGAATCTCAAAATACTGAGAGAAAAAATAAAATAAAAATAATAATGTCCGAGTATATCTGTTTTTGAAATGGAAGCACTTCTTACAATGTATTTTTTTTTAGTGATGCAATATGTCAGTTAGCGATGTACAATGTTATTTACAGATGAAGAACTGGCAGCCTCTAAGCCATCCCCGAGCATCGTCACTTGGAACATATTAAAGGAGAAGATACCCTGGGGTCTGCTCTTCTTATTGGGTCAGTTTAGTTTTATTAATGCCTAACTACAGGAAAAATATCAAAGATACATTTGTAAGAAATTTAATTTTCTATGAAAAAGTAATTTTAACAAAATCAAATTACTAATATATTTTTTTTACTTTTTTATAACATAAAATTGTAATGGATTATTGAGTTAAATGTTGAAATTCTCTCATGCTCTGCGAGAGCTCTTTATGATAATGTTAAGGGTTCAAATTTTTTTTTCACCACTTTTCAACAAAAAACTTGTTCCGGACTGAAAAAAAATTGTCCTTTAAAAAAAATTACCCTGATATATGCATATAAATAAGTGAAGTAAATAATTCATTAATACCAATTACATTTAAGTATCTAAGGGTTTTAAGTTTCCATTAGGGTCTTAGTGTTGTCAGTAAAGGAAATTGTAAATAGTTATTTTAAAAAGAATAATATATGCAATAATTATACAGGCCACCTTAAAACATAATGGTATTATGGTCGATTATTAAGGATAACTGGAAGACCATTATATATATATGGCCTGTATAATTATTGCATATAATTATTCTTTTAAAATAACTATTTACAATTTCCTTTACTGACAACACTAAGACCCTAATGGAAACTTAAAACCCTAAGATACTTAAATGTAGTTGGCATTAATGAATTATTATATATATATATATATAGATAATTGTGTGTCACAGATTCTATTCGATATGGATCTTAATTGTGGGTTTAGATATATATCTATATATATATATATATATATACATATATATATATAGATAATTGTGTGTCACAGATTCTATTCGATATGGATCTTAATTGTGGGTTTAGATTGTAATTATATATGCTTTTTGAGATTCTTTTTTTATAACATTTTGTTAGCAATTAAATTGATTTTTATATTATTCTCCAGGTGGCGGTTTCGCCCTCGCTGAGGGTAGCAAGGCGACCGGTCTCTCGTCCATGATAGGTTCCTCTCTCGAGGGTCTCCAGGGTCTGAACCACGCGCTGGTGCTGCTGGTGGTGGTGCTGGTCACCCAGTTCATAACTGAGTTCACTTCCAACGTCGCCATTGCGAACCTCATCCTTCCAGTCTTGGCTAATATGGTGAATATACCACATCATTTTTTTTTGTCATTTACTAGCTGCCACGGCGGACGTCGTCCCGTCCTGGTAAAAAAAAACTTGACAAATAATATACCTAAACGTTCCTTATGAATAATTTTATATTTACTGGTGATAATTTCATGAAAATCCGTTTAGTACTTTTTGAGTTCATTCTGAACAGATAGACAGACGTGGCAGAGGACTTTGTTTTATTATATGTAACTAGCGGGTCCGACAGACGTTGTCCCGCCGTAATTATAAAAAAATCCTTGATAAATTATATACTTTCCCCGTGAATCACTTTATCGACTGCTGAAAACAGCATGAAAATCCGTTCAGTAGTTTTTGAGTTTATCGCGAACAGACAGACATACAGACACGGTAGTGGACTTTATTTTATACTATGTAATGATGATTATACATATTTTGTTTAGTCATATTGTGTGCATTAATTTCTTTTTAATATATTTTTAGCAAACAATCTTCTAGTAGATTATTAATGCTATTGTCGAGTAGGTAAATTATACAAGTGAACTGGAACTTTCTAGGGAGTTTTTCTGACAAGTCCATCTCCATGGGCTGTGGTATTATTTGCCATATATTTGTGCACACTACTTCTATATTACGTAAAAACACCACCTATATTACGAAATATAGAGCGAAAAATATAAAATTCCCTAGATGAGATATCAAGACCCCGTCAAAAAATTAATACGAAATATTAATTTAATGGTCGCATTTTTTTATTTATCATAGGTGATATGATATGTTGTTGTTGTTGTCCAGGCTCGGGTGCTGCACATCGACCCTCGGTACCTGATGATCCCCGCGACGCTGGCTTGTTCCATGGCCTTCCACATGCCGGTGGGCACTCCGCCCAACGCTATCGTCGCGGGCGTCGCACACATACCCACCTCCAAAATGGTCAGTTACACTCATTTATTATCCTATAAAGCCACCGATGTTCACTATACTAAACATTAACACGAGCCCACCGTAGGTCCATAGCCGAAGGAAGGTATTGGCATAAACACTACACCAGATTATATCTATCTATTACTCTGAGAAATTCAATATTTCTGTTTTCCCACATACAATGGTACTACAAGAACATCTATCAAGTTCACATTTCCTCACAATGTTCGCCTTCATCGTCAACCGATAGTGTTAAAAATCGATGGTGGAAGCCAGGGTTTCAATATGCGGACATCGAGTTCATATACCATCGGTCAAACAACGAGATCACTACAACTATACATTATAAATAAGGATCGATTAAAAATACGTACAAAAATTGTTCGTTAGTATAACGAACTTTTTTTTTTAAATCATAGGAAGCAAACGAACGAGTGGTTCACCTGATGTTAAGTCATCACCAGCGTCCATAGACACTTGCAACACTAGAGGATTCACAAGTGTGTTGCCAGCCTGTGTTTAGGGGAAGAGGGGGGGGCGGAAGAGGACATGGCCCTCCGGCGCTCTGACTGACCGAACGAAACGCAACAATGCAAGCACTGTTACTTCACGTCGGTGTTCTGCGAGAGGGTGGTACTGACCCGAGCGAGTCGACCCATTCATGCTGAAACCAGTTATAGATTCAGCGTGGCTCTACTATCTACCTGAACTTTTATGTATGTAGCATGCACACCGCCGAAGTGGCTTTCTGCTACTCTGGGGGACCCCGGAGGGTCTTCGAGAACCTTTAGAGTTATCGTTCAGATCCAGCTAACAACAGTAAAGATACAATGCACGTACCTCGTGATGTCCTCTCTGTTACAACTGGCCGCTGAGCTTCCACGAATGTTGGATAATGATATATTTGATGATTCAGCACCAACATGATCGCCTCGATCGTTCGATGGAAAACAGAAGAATGAATGACACTTTTTTCTTTTCTGTTGACGTTCGTGTGCATGACTACCAAAAAGTTGGAGTCTCGATACTATTAATTAACTGAGATCTGAACGTCAACAATCGATTTATATAAAACGGTTCTATCGCATAATGATGACGATACAATGTACGTAATGAAAATTTGAAAATAAATGTTTCTGGCTTAACAATAACAGGCATACTAGAGATAAAGGAGAGAGCTATGATATAAGTTGACAGAAATAGTTGAATGTGATTAAATAAGATATAAGTAATAAAATAATAATAACAAGTGATAGTCCTTTGTGATAGAACCAAGTCGTAGAACATTGCTTATAGCAGTATCAGTTTGGTTAGTTGTATTGAGTTGCACGCTCTGTTATATCTCATTGTTATAAGTGAGGATTCGACAACCAATCACGTCAAATATTAATGTTGTACTCACGCAAAATCTAAGGCAATATAGTTGCGAAAATAGATAGCTGGAACTGACTTCGCTATTGACCCCGCAAGATATTAACAGCTTCACCGGACTACTAAGGCGAGCGCTTAAGCCACTCAGCCGATTTTATTTTGACAACTAGCTCAAGGGTGCGCGGCTTTGGCTGTTACCTGATACATGCAATTCGCGACCTATCTGAGTTAACCTAAGCTAAGCTAACTATTCATACATATATGAGTTGCTGAAATATATATGTGTACCAAGCATACATACCTCAACAATCCATATATATATATATATATATATATATATTTTGTATCGGTTAATATTCTAAACTATTTCAGTTTGATAAGGGAAAAAAATAGCAACCATTAGAAAATGATCTATCATTAATGTGGCTAATCTCAGAAACGTGACGTTTCTGAACTTGTTACCATCTCTATCATCAGATGCTACAGTTGTCCAATAATATATTATGGTCCAATTTCTTCTATAGAGTTTCTTGTTACAGGCTGTCGGTGGTATCGGACCGAAAATCATCACCACACTGATAGTGTGGGGCGCTTACCTCAGTTGGGGTTCGTTGATATTCCCCGCGATTGCTCCCACCGTGAGCCTCGCGGCCGGATCGAACCTCACGGCCCTCGCGAGGAACGTCTCCCTGGCCTGCAACGTCACCTACAGCTCCTTATCTCAGGTCGGACCGTTCAACTGTACCTCCTCGTACACCGCGACCGCTTTGGGTGATATCGCCAAAGGGGTGTTCTCCTGCGATTATCTACCATTTAAAAGTTAATTCTAGCTCTAATCACAGGTGCTGATGGTGCCTTTACAATCCCTGCTTGTACCGTGTTTAAAAACTTAATATTTGAGCTATAGTCAAGGAACGTAAAGTCGATGAAATTATTTTTTTATACTACTACTTTTATACTAGTACGATCATATTGTCGATATCGAATTGATTCTTAAATACAGATGGTCTATAAATCTACATATAATCAGTCGGTTATAGATTTTTAATCCAAAGATGGTTTGAAGGTCAACCAGGCCCCGACGTCGTGATATGTATGTATTTATTAATTGTTGTGAAGTATCTTTGATTATTGGATATCGATAAATGAGTAGCGCCATATTTTTTTATACATTTCAAAAGATAAAGGTTTAATATGATGATTTTACAAAAAAAAAACCATTATTCTGTAAAAATATTTTTGTGTCTACTAAATCCCTTCCTACTAATTTAATATCACATTTGTCATGATTTTTGTATAATTATTTATGTTTCGATCATTCGATAAACTATTTAATTAAATCGATAAACTTTATGTCGTGAATCGATGTGCAATATATCAATAGCCAACTATTGTTTTTAAAAGTAATACGTAATATTATTATTTTACCATACATATTTAATTTATCGTACAAAACTTACTAATAGTAGATAATTTAACGGGTAGAAATATTTTATAATAGACATATGTAACTTGACTATAGTTCATAGAGTTTTTATTCCAATAATATGTAAAGCGGGGCTTAGTTTAATACGAATTTTATTTATTTGTATTCGGTACGCATAATGTAATATGTTACCAAGATAATTACATAAAATAAATACAACATTAATAATAAAAATATTTATTCTGCCATATTAATGTAATAAGCATTTGTAACTGTTCAAATTTTTGAAGCATTTATGTATGTATGGGACGTGTGATGTCGCCCCACCGACTAAATACATTGCCAAATTTATACAATTATATATAAATAGTTGGTAAAGTTTCGAGATAACATTATAATCCGAATATACAATGTCCATAACTCTATGGCGTGGAGACAACATTTTCGGAACGTGGCGAAAACATTTTCGGAACGTGGCGAAAACATTTTCGGAACGTTGCGACAACATTTTCGCAACGTGGCGACAACATTTTCGCAACGTGTTGACAACATTTTCGCAACGTGGTGACAACATTTTCGCAACGTGGCGACAACGTTTTCGCAACGTGGCGACAACATTTTCGCAACGTGGCGACAACGTTTTCGCAACGTGGCTATTGAATTTTCGCAATGTGGCGACATTTTCGCAACATGGCTTGCAATATTTTCGTAACGTGGCTATAACATTTATACATTGCGAAATATTTTTCGCAATCATTGCTTGTTTGTAAGCGGTTTTATTACTGAGTTACCGTTACGTGCCTAAAATCGATACGGCCAAATTCGAGAGTAGGAAGCAAATAGATACAAAATAATATGTATATTTTTATATAACTTGTGTAGCGGAAAAGGCGGGTGAGGACTTAATTTTATGAACATTTTTATCGTAAAGATGTATTTTATTGTACCTAAATAGTAATATATATACGTATATGTAACCCGAAATGTACTTTGGGATGTAGTTTTTAAACTGTTTGTGAGATCTGATGATATTTCGTGTGTTTGTGACTTTCAGACTAAAAGATGATCAGGATTAGTCAATTTCTAGTAGACGCCTATTGCTTGATTAGTGGTACTGAATAACTTAACTCTATCAAATAATTCTACAAAAAGATGCAATCATGGTTAATATTTTGCAACTAAAAAGATGTGAAATTGTTTGATATTTATCGATATAATACGACAATTATTGGTTCACTTTATCGACAATAAATCCGACTTCTTTTTAGCCTTCTTTCTGGAACGTTCCTAACGTTTGGTTTTTATTTTTAATTTATCATATTTGTGGTCCTAACGTCTATACATTAAATGGTTATTACAACCATTTCACATATATAATTAAATGTAAACAATACCTACACCTACTGTAGTTTATTTTTTTTTTAAACATAAAATAATGATGCGCGAATACTCGATTTACGTATTATTCTTCATAAAATCGAATCGAATTAATTGATCTGAACATTATAACCATTCGATTAGTTGGAATAATTTGAATATAGAACTAGAAGTTTAAAACGTTTATTATTGTAATCAAATATAATTCACATATTCCTAATATAAATCTCCGATATTTGTCGGTAGTATATCGAGTCGATGAAATATTAACAAATAAATTAATTTCTGATACACTCAAAATTTTTCTTGAAATTTTCATAAATAACAGTTAATAATTTAATGTGTTACTTTGAACACATATTCCAACGTGTATAATATTTAAAAAAATGTTCCTATTTATTAATTGAATAATCGATGGTCAGATAATGCTTCTATAAAATATTTACTTTAAGAATTCACTTTATATGATGTACTCTATAGTGCTGAACTGCTTCTATCGATAAATGTAAAAGATACAAAAATTAAAAAAAATGCAAATTATACTGTGAGTCGGGTATACTTTATTACTTTATTCATAAGATTGAAAAGAGGTTAGTGAAAGAAAACGATTTAGCGGAAATTATATATACTCGAGATATCTATTATATCTTTTGATAACTTTATCTAAAAAACATGTCGAACTTGATAGTACCGATATTGTGTGTTTCAGGTGAAAAAACCTATGCTTTGATACAGTAATATATGCTATATGGTTTGTACGAAGTAAGGATTTTACTTTCAAAGCTATGTATTAATGCATTGTATCGATTGCCTGTTTATAATCTAGTTTTACTGTGTCTCTGTGGTTGTCTGTCTGTGTGTGTGTTGTGTGTGTTAGTATATTATCTGCGAGCGTGTACTTTATTTTATCTATATATTTATAAATATAAAAACAATTTCCTGAACATATTAAAAAATATATTAATCGAAATTTTCTAAATGCGTACGGTATTATATTGGCTATGGGTTAGGTTCTTACACTATTATTTTTGGAAAATACACTATATTATTATTAATCAAACGATCTAGTTGTGTACGGTATGTTTTATTAATATTGATAAATTGTTTTAAATCATCGACAATAAAATATGTAACAGGACATCCCTAGATTTAAAATATTTTATTGATATATATTTTTATGACATAGTTTGTACACGGACCCGTAAATGAAAAATATTTTATTTCATCGACAAAGTTACTACTCAGTGACAAGAAAAAAAACACGTGTTTTCTGTGTTACGGATTGGTTAACATTTTCTGATCGATGCTAGAAATGTGAAATTTTCTTCTGTCGATATATATCGATGAATTCTTTGTTATATTTCACAGCTCTATAACGGCTTTCAAGGTTTTGGCTTTGATGAATATTCTTTCAAAATACAAGGAATTTTAAATAAAAAATACTTTTATAGTGTCTTATCTCGTGACCGCTTTTAAATTTGTAATATATGTGATGATTGTGTGGTCCATTTTAATTGTTTTTGTCTTGGCGTGTGACGGTAAACTAAATATGTTGATCGATTGACAATATTGTGATGCTATTTTCTTCCTTCAAATGTAGTAATAAATGAATTTTTACAATCATGTTTGAATAATATATTTTGTACGATGTCCATTTATATGAAATTTACAATAACTGAAACATATATTTCGTGCTGTATTACGTATTCGATGTTTATAAAATGCTATTTTGCTATGCCTAATAAAGTGAAAGGAAAGTTCCATAATGGTTGTGTATTGTTATTTTTTTCTCATAAAAGAATACTACAATGGTTTTATAAATATATCTTATAGAAATACAATGGCTATTAAAATAAATGAATTTTTAATTGTTGTTTCATTTAAGTATAACCTCTATTTTATTTTTTAAAAACAAATTCAAAGGTAATTATGAATATGACGGCTAATCGATTAAGCCCTAATCGATTAATTGTTCAGTATTCTAATTTTAGGTTTGCTTTTTGACGCATTAATGAAAAATTATCGATGTCTCGTTCTAGTAGGTTCTAGTTCGTAGTAGGTTGTGTCGCTAAAGTAACTTTTTAGCCGAAAGTATCGATTATTAATCTTTCATATAAACATGGGATTATTTATGTAGGTTTTGAATTTTTTAAATGAAACAAAAAGTGGATTATGGTTATTAATTCATATAGGTATTGATTCAAAAAACGTAGGCATGCAATTTTTTGTGTGATACTGAAAAAAAGTAAATTAGAAGGTTTTGTAAAGTGTTTTATTAAACGGACACTGAGCTTATTCGCTTCATGTTCACCATACATTATAACGTTTTTCAAATTTATTTAAAAATTCTTCAAGATATTCGTGTCTGCCCAAGACGGGTATTGGTTGATGTCAGTCCAAACGACCGTGGACCAAACGACAACAGTGAACCAAACGATCACTATGGCTGATAGTGAGGGTCCGATGCCGGCTGACATCTGGGAAGCAATTTTGTTTGTGTTTATAAAACTTAGGATAAAAATCACATTATTTTAGACAAGCATTTCTAGGGGGGCAACTAGATATTGCAACCTTATTTGTCCTGACAGAAAAAGACTTTTCTAAAGATATTATTCAAGAAATTATAAATATAGGGTCCCGTAGAATATCAATAGTGTTGATGAAAAATAAACTTGGGTGCGTTGCCTACAGACTATAAACGATGGTAAATTGTTTAACTTTCTTTATTTTAATTTTGGCAACCAATCCTCTGGTAGATTATTTCTGTCATTGTCGAGTAAGTAATGATATTACAAGTTTCTTGCGATCATTTATATGAAATAACAAGATGGCGGCCATCTTGTCAGAACTTTCCAGGGAGTTTTTGTGGCAAGTCAAAATCCTTACTCAGTGGTATTATTTCCCATCTACTTCACTTTTATACAATAACTAAACTATATTACGTAAAACACCACCAATATTACAACATATAGAGTCAAATAACACAAGATTATGAAAAAAACATAGAGTCCACTATATAACATTTCAAGATCCCGCCAAAATCTTTCAGTACTTTTCTTTGACTTTATTAAAATTCTACAATTATAGATATAATGTCTCGTGGATAAGTTTAATTTTTAATAAAATATGTGTGTTTTTAGTAACGAAGTTCTTTACTTTTTTGTTCCAACTGTAACTCGATATGTATATTTTAGTCATATCTAAGGAGATAACGATATGGGACTCGGGGTAATTTATTCTTCTATCATTTTATCAAAGCAAATAACCTAAAGTAAGGGAGCAAATGAAAAAGTTTAATTTTTACTAAGGGAGGCGAAGTTCATGAGGTCTGTCTTCGATGTATCTCTCCATAATTTCGTATGTCGTAAAGATGGTATAGCTATGTATATGTATATCGAAATGAAATATAAACTCTTCCTTAGTGTTATTTCTAACACTGAGATTAGGAAAGTAAGGTTAATTATGCATGAAACCAAAAGATGATAATTGTTAAAACTAAATATAGCACTGCGAGCAATTGAAAGAATGCTAACCATTTTCCAAGGTGGTATGTGAGTGTAAGCGCAGACCATTGCGTTTGCTGGCGAACCAGTGACAAGATGGAAGGACAAAGAAGATGCAAGTGTAGCTGCTACCATTAAGTAATGTGGGTTCACGTCACTGTTAATACTCTGAAAAAGAAACCAGTTTAATTAAAATTCATGTTAAAAATAATACTTTCATTAACAATATATGTATGTAGTACATAAATAAAACCACGTAGCGTGTAAAATGAAAGTATGTACACATATTATTTTGATCTAGGTGATGATTGAATAATATAAACATTAACGAAAAGAAACCACTGCTTTTACTGACTATACTGTAAGCTAATTGGTATTAATATTTAAACTAGCTGTCCCCGAGACTTTGTACGCGTATTTGTATAGAACGTTTGAAATATTACAATTCGGGAATATGATCAAACAACTTCATTAACTCTAGAGACAGTTGGCTATGGATAAATCGATATAAATACTAAGGAATGCACAACGCAATGTCTGGAAATGTTACTAATGAATCCTAACTATACGAAGCTGAACAGAGCTCGGATTCTTTAAGGTGTATTTTCATGTGAGCTGATCTTGATGAAATACATATTAATTACGTGATGCCCTAAGTTACGTTAAATTAAGCGTAAAAACCATTCTTCAATTTGCCAAACAGATTTTAGAGATTAGAATGTTCAAAATGTTTTATAACCTTATTGTATGGCTCTGAGTGTGTAAGTGGGGTGTAAGGGGTGTCAAATAACATCTAAGACTTGAGACATCCAGTTACTCACCTGCGCGTGGTGCACCCTGCTGAATAACGAACGAGGCAATGGCGAAAGCGCGGTGGTAAAGTTTCACAGCCTGACTGGGTCGCAACCACCATGTCTATGGTGAAAAAGCCCGTCATGGTGATTCGCTTTTGCGGGTCGCGTTGCGGAATCAGCCTGTGCATATCCAGCTTTTCGCAGGCCGGCATGACAGCGGCGATCGGCGATGTATAGTGTGTCACTCGGCGGTCCATTGTTTTTGGATTGTACTGTGCTTACCATCAGGCACAGGGCAGTCATTTTGCCTTGCTACTATAAAAAAAATTGGTCTTCAAAATATACGGATGAGAGAAGATTACACGTGGTAGAGACACAATTAACTTGTGTAGGTGCACACACTTTTTAACAACTTTGTCCATTTGTCAATAAACAAACTATCAAGTCTGCCTGATAACATTCTCAAAACATTATTTTATTTGAGCTGCCACACATTCGAACCACCAGGGAGTTTGCTTCTTTTGGAGCTTCAGCAAACATGCCCGATGCACTAGTCCCCTTCTAGAATTAACGTGTTGAATCACATACATATAATGTAAATCTAAAGTGTCCGTACTTTTTCGATTTTCGTTGTTGCCGGTGTCTAGAAATAAGTAATAGAATACATTTCAATCATTTTTAGTAATGTCTGCCTGTATGTCTACCTGTCTGTATGAACACGCACCTCTGCTAAAATACTAGGATCACAAGAAGATTATAAAACATTCAAACATTATTTCAAGCCTGTAGCGACATAATTATGTATTTTGTGGAATTGCATTTTTTTTTTAATGTCATAAGTGGCAAACGAACAGGTGGGTCACCTGCTGTTAAGTGATCACCACCGTCCATGGACACTAACAACACCAGAGGAGTCGAAAGTGCGTTGCCACCCTTTGGGGGGAAGGGTTAGGAGAGGGAGAAGGAGAGGAGAGAGGAGAGGGGAGGGGAGGGGAGGTGGGCCTCCGGCGCTCTCACTGACCGAACGAAACACAACAATGCAAGCACTGTTACTTCACGTCGGTTTTTTATTATCGATTAGGCTATCAAGATTATCCACTTAAGCCACTTTAGACGCACTAAAATTGTGTATGGCAGTGCAAGTAAGTGCTTTCTCGCTACTCGTTCCTTTCCTTCAGTTTTACAAGACAGATAATAATGTAGATCAGGGATTCCCAAATTGTTTTGGTTAAGAGACCCCTATTCCAAAACGAAGTGATACCTCAAACCCACATCGCCAAATTACTTTTAAGCCTCAATACAGAGCAAGTTTTTAGTCCGATAAAGCTGTGAAGATCCGTCAGGCTCTTAATATAGTCAGTTCGAAAAGAAAAAACAGAGCAAGCCAAGCTTGTACGCTCGAACACATTTAATCTTGCACGACTTGTCCACGCTTATCGTCTTGTGACTTGTGCACGCTTATCGACTTGTAGAGTTTTTTTAAATACAACTATGCTACATCCTACTAAAATATGAATTATTCCTAATAGAGATAGCTATTCGTCGCTAAATAATTTGCACAATGCGCCAAATAGATAAGAAACAAACCATGTATGTCGAAACGGTTGTTTTTATTTAATTTATGAAATATTCAGTACGTTAATTGTATATAATGAATTTTTAAACGTAACCTCGAACTATGGAAAATATTCTGACTACCAACTTGTTTCGTATAAAATCTATCTATACATACAATAAGAATGTAAATCTAAAGTGGCTGTACTTTTACGATTTTCGTGAAAAAAATTTGTTGCTGATGTCAAGGAATAAGTAATAAAGTACATTACAATCATTTTTAGAAGTGTCTGTCTGTCTGTCTGTTTGTATGAACACGCATCACTGTTAAAGTACGGGGTTCACAATAAACCACAAAGCATATCTTCGAGAATAACTTAGTCTTTGTTTCATTAAAATCGGTCCACTCTATGAAAAGTTATTGTAATTTTATTGACGACGCGGAGTAATTACGTGAGACAATAGACAAGTAAATGGACTTAATACATACAATACATGACTTTATTAATCGCGGGCACAGCTAGTACGTTAAAATTCATCGTAAGTCATGTCATAGGTTGCAAACGAACAGGTGGGTCACCTGATGTTAAGTGATCAACACCGTCCATGGACACTGACACCAGAGGAGTCGCAAGTGCGTTGCCACCCTTTGGGGGAAGGGATTAGGGGAGGAAGAGGGAGAGGAGAGGGGAGGGGAGGTGGGCCTCCAACGCTCTCACTGACCGAACGAAACGCAACAATGCAAGCACTGTTACTTCACGTCGGTTTTCTATGAGAGGGTGGTACTACCCCGGGCGAGCCGACCCATTCATGCTGAAACCAGTAATAGTTTCAACGTGGCTCTACCACCATTCATCAGGCGAGCAGTTCAGTCTCGGCCGGCACACATGTAACACGCGTCTCTTCATTAAAGACTAAAAAGTGATCTTTGTTTCATTACATCTACAGACATTGACCAGAGGCTGAACCTCTAAACTGGTGACCCCGACAATATCATACGTGCCGACCTCTAAAAGCCTATTGCCAGAGCTTCTATACCAGCAATCTCTGGACCTCATATACATTGCTTGCAATGCATTGCGTATACAGTACAACAATGTCTTTAGAGCATTGTTGGGGTTGCCTCGATATTGTAGTGCATCGGGCATGTTTGCTGAAGCTTGTGTGGATGATTTTTACGCAATCATTCGAAAAAAGGCCAACTCACTGATGGATCGAATGTGTGGCAGCTCAAATAGTGTCTTGAAGATGTTATCAAGTAGATCTGATAGTTTGTTTGTCCACAAATGGACAAATTTGTTAAAAAGTGTGTGCACCTATACAAATTAATATATTCTAATTGTGTGGGTGAAGAAATTTGTAAATACTAATAAAACATGCTGTATTACCTGATCATGATGATGTAATACCTTTTTTTTTTTTTTAACGTGGGGAAATCCCTTCTGGATACGCCACCCTCCCGGGGGAGAGGGTGGGTTATGTCCGAGTCGCACGGACTAAAACCCCACGGTGTACGTCTGCCGCTATAGTTGGGGCGGCACGAGATCTCTATAGACTTCATCGTGCCGCCCCAGCGGTTGGCCCAGTAGCGAAAGCGCCGCCGCCGGGCCCCGTCTTGTTAGGAGACAGCCGGGTACACACCGGCCGTCTCCTCCTTCTGCCGGACCTGTGCAATGGGAAGATGGGTCCCCCGACCCATCCTCCCCGGTCCAGCTACGGTGGGAGGAGGCGATCAAACTGCCGCCTCCTCCTGCCTGTCCTCCGTTGGCGGAGAGGGTCACTTTGAGGATCTTGTTCACGAACCCTTTCCGCCGCCTCCTTCTGCGAGACGACTTCCTCGCAGAAGGCGGCCATTGCGTTCCACACTTCCTCACTGCCGAGCATGGCCGCAACCACGCTCGGCAGTGACAGATCTTGCCCTACCGCCGCAGCCAGAGTGCGACGTTGCTCCTCCTACGCAGCACACTCAGACAGAGTGTGCTGCGCGGTGTCCGGGTCAACGCCGCACTGATGACATACGGCAGTCGGCTCCCTGCGTGCTATCCGGTACAGGTACCAACCGAAGCAACCATGTCCGGTCAGGACCTGCGCCAGTCGGAACGTCAGGGAGCCCCATCCTCTATTAAGCCAACGGACGGCGTCGATCGTGTATCGACCGTACCGCGCGTCCGCCAGGTCCCGCCTCCACCTTTCCACCACTTCATCCCTCTTCTCTCTTCTTCTTTCCTCTATTTCTCTGGGAGCTAGAGGCTCCCCCATCCGTTTTTTAACCGCCGTATATTGATATACGGCGGCAAGAACCTCCGCCTCTAGCTCCCAGGGAAGGGAGCCGGCCAACACCATGGCCGCCCCCGATGATGATGTAATACCTGAATTGAATAAATTATTATTATAAAACATATCTTCGAGAATAACTTAGTCTTGGTTTCATTAAAATCGGTTCACTCTATCAAAAGTTATTGTAATTTTAATGACGTCCCGGTGTAAGTATGAGAGAAAAGTAGATAAGGTTTAACACATTCAGATGTCACTGCACACGGACGAAATCGCGGGCACAGCTAGTTGTTCGTACGTCGCTTTGTTATGAAGTCTTCAATAATACTCACCAATCTAGCAATGCTTGGTAGAAGACAGTAAGCTACACAGGAATTAGGAGCGAACTGTGTTAAAATCTGGCAGAAGACAATAACCACAATGGCCAGAGCTGGAGCTGGCCAGCTTTTAAAGATAAGGAGAAATTTCTCCATTTCATCAGTCATATGCGAGTCTTTTAAGGATTCGAATAGGGCACTGCTGCCTCCTGAAAAAAAAACGGGTGTGTCGTAAAACAGACGATAGAAGTGAAGCTTTTGTATTATAGGGAAACATTTTAATTCTGCATCGATCACTTTTGAATAGCATAGATTATGGTCAGTGATCGCCACTCCGACTGAACGTTGTACACGATATCACGGACAACGAGAAAGAAAAAAAGCTGGAACAGCGTGTATTTCATTATTCTCCAATACCCAAAGGCAAGCGAGACACTGCTTCTACTCTACCCGACACAGTGCTATCACATATTATCGCCAAAGGTTGTGGATCAGAATTTCAAAGACTTCCCATAAGAAGTTTCACTTCAAACAGTAGTAGTGACCACACGATAGTAGTGAAAAGTTATAAATAAATACATTACTACAGTAATTATATAAAAAAGAGATATATAATAAGATATTATTTTATTACTACAATTCCTAACAATAAAAACATAATTAGTTATTTGAAGTGTGCAATGATTGTCGGACAGTAAACATAGTTGATGACGATTAGAGCCGAGTACACACGATTCAGCGTCATCGATCCGAGCGGACGATTCACTTTCGTTCACAGATTAACGCGCCTAAAGAAGTTACTATTTCAATATTCTAGAATCTTAAAATAGAAGCGATACTGTAAATTGCTGTACAATTCAAGACTCTATTTACAATGTTTTACTTAAACCTTTTCCTTATATCACTGCTGTACTGTGCCTAAATATTTTAGAATGTATGTAAAGATTTACTTGCTAAAGAGACAGGTTAATCAAGCTTACTCAAGGACTAATAACAAATGAACTGGACATAAGATTCTTGAGTGGAGACAATATTAAATATAGAATAAGATAAAATCAACCAACTCATACCAACAATAAATAATACGCTCCAATGAAGATTACTTCTAATCAGATCCCAATTTAAGCAAGCCTTACTTGGATACTGTGGCATTGCTCTACTACCTGTAAGTAAGGCACTAATTATTGGCCGTGATTTCTGTTGTGTTAATATAAATAATACGTATTCTTCGGGAACATCACCTACTTTTTTTCTAGATAAAATGTACTCTTATATGTTGTTTTGTACTTCTCATAATATGCATGCAGAATTTCATGACAATCGGTTGTTTTTTTTCTCGAATTTACTACGCTATTGCCATAGCAAGGCCTTAACAGCTTCATCGGACTACCTATTGGTTGAGTAATTATATCTTGAAAGGGTAACAAATAAGGAAACAAACTCATTTTCGCATTTGAATTCGTAGGATCTATGACAAACTTATTAAAAATTCTTTCAGTGTTAGAGAGCTCATTTATCGAGGAAGGCTATAGGCTATATATCATCACGCTAAGACCAATAGAAGCGCAGCACTAATGAAGAATGTTTCAAAATCGGGATTTTTCCCTTTTGAGAGCTTTCGATGCGTGTTTGCGTTGGCTCAAAGTAACTATTCCACGCAGACGAATTCGTGAGGACAGCTAGTTTATAAATAAGCCTGTTGCGGTTCTAGAGTTCAAAAATTCCACAAATTTCCCATTTATACAAGCAACTGACCTCTCAGGTGAGAAGAAGAGGTAGCCCAAAGTGAGCTGGTTATATATTTAAGAAAATTATTATATTCTGACTAACCTCAAATAAGACTGCAAGACAGATATGACACCATTTTTAGAACTAAAAATACAACGTTAAAAAAGGAACAAAAATTTAAATGATTCACTATATAAAACTAAAGATACAAAAACACTAAAACTAAGTCCTGTACGAGGCGTTAGGTAATTATTTTAGGATCTGAGGCTGTATTGCAGTTCTTCCATACAAGCAGATTCCATACACCACATTTTTAGCATTTAGGGAGCTATAAAGCTAACCGATTTCTTTGTTTATAAAGGGCATATTTTACATAATAGGTTGTCATTGATATTACCTTGTTATAAAAATAGTTCTACAATGTTTACAAATTAAATTCATGAATTCTAACCATGAGTTCTAACCTCTGTGATCCATTTAAAAGCCATTTATGAATATGTTAATTGTCATACTACTATGTCTGATAATAATGATTATAAATGTCTATTATGTCGGAATTAAATTTTAAAAGCATTTGTCAGATTAGCGGGCAGAAAGAATAAGTTCAACCATATTATTATATTGTTAAAAATAGCAGTAGATATATATATGAAGCATGTACAGGTTTTTTACATTTAAAATGTTTTATTGTGATTTTAATAGAACGGAGTTAGTTAAATAAAATGTATAACTCATAATTCGTTTGTAAATTTAAATATATTTCTGACTATTTCTGACACTGAGAATTTAGAGTCTATCGAACGTGTTTAATTAACATGTAGTTTACAATTATTCTGATGTTTCTTTTTGGTGGCAAAACATACTTGTTGTAAACACGTCAGTCAGCACACACACTGTATCGAAATGAAATTGGCGGAATTGTGTATTACTTACGCACGGCGCCATAAATTAAAGAAGAAGAAGAAGACATTATTGCTAGACACTGGAGTATATAAATATTATACCAGGTGTTAGGTTAGTCGCTTACAGTATTCTATGAGATGATAGTTCATGGTTACATTTAACATATAAAATGATAATATCAAAACAGATACTAATAAACAATAAATAGAACGTAAGTTAAAAGTTTGTTCTAAGACTTTCAAAAGTATAAACACAAACGTAATAAACCTAGGTGCAATGACCGGTGCCGAAAGCTGCAAGGGGCGACCCGGCGTTAATAAACCTTTGATAATAAAACGGACAATAAGTTCTTTTGTTATGTTCATGCCGTTCCCACGTTCATTTTCAAGTGAAAGTTGAGTCACCCCACGGTCATTGACATTACGTTTAGTTTTTGTATTTTTCTAGATAATTACGTGAAAATTTTTTTTAATTGATTTTAAACGAGAATCAATTGTAGTGTATCTTCCATAAATATTGCTATTGTCTAAACTTTCAACCTCTATATCTAGTAGTATTTTTTTACCTACCGTTGTTTTGTTGTTTAAAGAATTTTAATACTTTCAGATCCACTGGCGCTATACAAAGTAAAAAGACGCTTAAGAAACAGGGCGATGACACTTTGTAATGGCTGAAAAGAATGTTATGTTTTATAAATACGAAAACTTTGTCGAAGTAAAAGATATGATGATAACGGCAGCAATTACCGAAGACAGACGAATTACATGTCTATATCTAATCTAGTTATATGCTATTAATACTATGCACATACATCATATATGTCATAGTGGGAGCATCCAGCAATCGGAGCATTCAGCAGTCCGAATTAACACATAAATAGTAACGCATATTTTTATAACAGAATCTTACGAAGACTCGAATTATCATATGTATTTACTAACACTGCCATCTATTATGTTCTATGCGAATTAATACTGGCAAGGTATTGTTAATAGAAATGTTATCGTACGACGCACATTTTCTTAAGATGGTGTCAAGCGTCGAGTGTGGCGTGTATCATTCTATCTCTTCAGACTTCTATCATTGCTTCTAATTAGGAATTCTTAGAAGTTATGAACAGTTTAGTCTAACCTAAATTACTCAATAATTTATAACAAATCACATTAACCATAATCAAATAGAAGTGTATTAACAATATCCTGCCAGTATTGATTAACATAGAACATAATAGATGGCGCTGTTAGCAAACACCTATGATAATTTGAATCTTCGTAAGATTATGTAATAAAAATATGCGTTACTATTTATGTGTTAATTCCGACTGCTGGATGCTCCGACTATGACATATAGATTCATGTATAGAAACAAATAATTATTCTCTATTTTAGCCTGTTTATTATACAGGTTAATGTTTGGGTTCTAAGGGTTATGACAAAACAACATATAAGACCGACCGAGAATGAAGTTCTTTAGCCTAGTAAATGTGTAGATATTTGCTCTCATCTTTCCGTGGTTCTTATATTGAGTAATCTTAGTTTTGGCCATAACCCTAATAGGAAGTAAGGTCAACGAACCAACAAAGAAACGTGGTGTTTATGGTGAAATTCGACTTTAGGATCTAAAAACATTTCAGAGAATTACAGATCTAGTGTTATGGTATTATATAAACACTTTTAAAATAAGGAAGAAAAAAAGTGGAGATTGTTTTGTAACCCCACGACAGAAGTCATAAGCTTTCGAGCAGACCCGCATAAACCCGACACAGCGTAATAGACCCGAGCATTACGGTTCACTTTCGTTCACTGTTCATTAGATAGTATATAGTGCCAATAGAAGTTTTCAGTTCAAAAAAAAATTATAATGTTTATACATTGGTATAAATTAACATTTTTTTTTTATATTTTTAGAATTGCAGAGTTATTTGTCCACAATTACATATGTAATAAAACTTGGTAACATACTTAACCGAGCAGGAGGTTGAACTGATATTGCGAAAAGTATCCTTAAAAAATATATTTATGGTCATAAATGTGACGCAAAAGCGACAAACAGTATAAATGTTATGTAAAATAACGTTTTATATCAAATTAGGTAATGAATGATGAAATAAAAGCGAAAGGTCTAACATACCTATGGAAATTGACACGGCCTTGGTTTTCGAAATAAGCAACGCTCACTGTTGATTGCAATATGCACGCTAATATCACTAAGACTCCTACAATCTGCAACAGTTAATCGTGCGATGGGTTTTCTAGAAACTTGTTCTAATGTCTTGGTTTAGTAGAAAGGTACATGCGACTTAATTCAAGCTAAATACCGTTCCTTCGTCATAGTATATACTACTAGCGTCTGTCCGCGACTTCGTCCGCGTGGAGTAGTTACAGTTACTTTGACTAACGCTAAAAAAACCCCCGATTTTGAAACATTCTTCATCGGTGCTCCGCTCCTATTGGTCTTAGTGGGTCTTAGTAGTAGTTCTTGAGATTAGCGCGTTATATTGATTACGTTATTGATCTAGCAAGGTTTTAACAGCTTCACCGGACTACTAAGGCGAGCGTTTGAGGCACCCGGCAGATTTTATTTGACTACTATCTCAAGGGTGCACGGCACACCTCGGCTTGGGCTGTTGCTTGGTACTCATGCAATTCGCGACCTATCGAACGAACGAACTCTTCAGCTTTATAATAGTCGTATAGATTATGTTAAAACCATTTAAAAATATTCACAACGGTGTTGGCCCCGACTTAGTTCCCGGATTAATATGGTTTTGCTTTTTCTTAATAAGAACTTTATGTTTCATCTAGAGTCATCTTGGTTTTCCATTTATTCTTTTTATATTACCTACTTAACCGCATGTAAATACTTGAAGCATTTTATGTAGTTTCCTTTAATTTTTTCATTATAATCATGTGTAGAATAATACTTTGAAAAGTTCTTTAACCTCTAATAAGGTTTATGTTAAATCTGTTCAGCTGCTTCGAAGATAAACCCGAATAAACAAATAACACTTTAGTTCTATGTATATCTATAAGTGTGAAGTATCTGATGTCGCAAAAATACGCTAACAGCTTATAACAGCTATAGTCAAACTGGTGTTTATCTTAGAAATTGAGGTCAAAAATAAAATACAAGAATTGCTTATAATACTGGAAATGTTAATTTTCAAATTAATAATCAATACTGACAGAACTCGCAGTAGTAAAGTCGGAGATATCGCTTGTATAATTTGATGCAATTTACCTGCCAAATAAAAGTTATATAATATTTCGGATTTAAAAATACAATTGAAACTGGAAGTAATCTATTTGGTGCAGACGAAGTTGGATGGGTCCGCTAGTATATAAATAAGTTTTTTTTTGTTTTTTTTTTTTCGAACTTACTACACTATTGACCTAGAAAGTCTTAACAGCTTTACCGGACTACTAAGGCGAGCGCTTAAGACACTCAGCCAATTTTATTTTGACAACTAGCTCAAGGGTGCGCGGCATACCTCGGCTTGGGCTGTTGCCTGATTCATGCACCTCTTAACAGCTTCGCCGGACTACTAAGCGAAGATAAATTAGTTCTGTTCCTTTTTCTGCTCTGTTTGTCAAGCGATTTTCTTTGCTTTTTGTTTGGTAACAATTAACTCTTTAGTGTTGTCAAAAAAAATGAAGCAGTATTTCCCTTACCATTGATGTGTCGAAACCTTAATTCGAAAATTTCTATTCATCTTAATTCAAGTCTACTAATCTACAATATTTATACACTTTTTGTCAAAAACACTTTAACAATATTGAAACTTAAGGAATTCAGGAATTATGGTTGAATTGTGTCCACTAGTCCAATAGGTATTCAAATCGAAACTAATATTATAAAGCTCCAGGGTTTGTTTGTTTGGTTGATCGCGCTTATCTCAGGAACTACTGGTCCGATTTGAAAAATTATTTCTGTGTTAAATAGCTCATTTATCAAGGAAGGCTATATATATATCATTACGTCAAGGTCGTGGGAGCGGAGCACCAATGAAGAATGTTTAAAAGTCGGAATTTTTGAAGTTATACTTCTTTTGGCGCGTTAGGGAAAAATGTTGAGAGTAAATTTTTACGATGCGCGCGCACACCGTCACGAAAAACTGACCCCTGAAAGTAGCCAACATCATGTATTAAAATTTTCAATGTATTAAATTCCTTTTTTCTATTGTTAGTGTCGTTTTATCTACAAACGTAGAATAAGGCGAAAGATAAAATTTTGCAAAGATTTTTATCTTGTTACGCCAAAGAAGTACAACTTCTAACGCGTGTACATAAGTACATACACACTTTTTTTCCTTTTAAGAGCTTCCGCTGCATGTTAGCTAGCCCTAACTATTCTACGCGGACGAAGTCATGGGCAGAAACTAGTTACTTATAATATTCGAATACTAACGATTTCATGAAATTTCACTCTGCCCAACTGTGCATATTGATTTGCTAGCAGTGTGTTGATATACTGGGCCTCTTCATCCGTGAGGCCGACTTCCAATGCAATATCGCTATCGGCTCTAAAATTTTAGTTTCTTTTTAAATCTTTTAGCAAGGCTTCGGCACATCCTTGATGGCTGCGTCGTGGCTTATTTAATATGTTAAGGTATACATATATAATTTAAATCATTATATATAAATTGACAGGTTTTCACCAATCTTTGTGACTGCGATAAATACGCAGAACACAAATTTATATATATATATGCATATTATATGTATGAAATCGATAATTTATGAATAAATAAATACCAAATTTAGATTCCTATAATAGTAGCTTTGTTTTGTCTTAAACTCTTGTCTGTACTACGCACACGCACGAAGTTGAGGCAATATTCAGAGCGACCAAAAAGATGACGAGGACTTTTCAAATCTTTCTGCCGTTTGACAGCAAACAAACATGTTCTACTAAAATTATAATCTATTTCTCCTACATTCCTCCGTGACTTTGGAGCGTTTATGACGTAATTTACCGGTCTGGTCACATTTTCACAACGATATTGACAATATAACGATATTGGCGTAACTCTTTACGTCATTTGGTAACAAAATTTACTACCGTAAGGATATTATTAGTGTTAAACTGAGTTTTGTACTTTTTACGACGTAACATAGGAGCTACTAGGGACTCATAGAAACGTTAACATATTTTGAAGCGGTTATGGCTATAGTTGATAGCGTGTTCGGACATCTCGTCTTTCGATGTAGGTTCTAATCCTTGCAATTGCCGCCCACTAGCTAAAGACAACTGATTTATTTTATAAAATACCTTTACAAACTATGTTATATTTAACTACCTACATAACAGTAGCTAGTGGGCGGCAATTGCAAGGATTAGAACCTACATCGAAAGACGAGATCAGCAGCATTGAACAACCGCCGCCGATGTCGGAACTCGGTAACATTGCCGACAGCTGGCGTGATTGGAAAAGGATGTTTGATTGGTACTTAATAGCATCAGGGCGTGAATTGGCTTCTGGACGAGAAAAATGTGCAATTTTTTTACACACAATAGGAAGGTGCGGCCGTGAGATATACGATGAGTTGGATTTTAAAAGTACCGAATTAAATGATTACGAAGTTATATGCAAAAAATTCCAGGAGCGATGTGACCCACAAAAGAATATTAATTTTGAACGTCACTTATTTTTCGAATGTTATCAAGACTCTGAGAAATTTGATAAATATCTTTCACAGTTGAAAGTGAAAAGTAAATCATGTAATTTCGGTGATCTACGTGATAGCTTAATTTTGACACAAATGATTCGAGGAATAAAAGATACTCAGTTACGAGAAAGACTCTTACAAAAAAATGATCTAAAGTTAGAAGATGCAGTGTGTTGGTGTCGCGCGGCAGAAATTTCGAGTGAACAAGCGATTGTAGTTGGCACTACGGCGACGGCGACCTCAACCGGGGTGAATCCGCTCGCCGATATCGAGCCGGTAACCGGCGGAAACAATGAACGCGTACGTTTTGTTTCGCAGCGAATGAAGCCGGTACATAATGAGTCATCACGAAAGCGTACTACAATAACGCGTCGTCGTTGCACTTATTGTAATTATGAACATGAAATTAATCGTTGTCCAGCATACAATATTGAATGTTTCAAATGTAACAAACGTGGACATTTTGCGAAGTGTTGTAGATCAGGTAATTATGTAAGACAAATTTGTGAATTGCCAGATAATACTGAAAATGTGGAAGAACTGTCATTGAGTGGCATAGAAGTAAATTCAGTACAGGACAAGGGATGGTACGAGACTATAATGGTGAATGGAGTGTCTATTCGGTTCAAATTGGACTGTGGTGCTGACGCAAGCGTGATGTCAATGGATAGTTATTTACAAGGAGGGTTTAGTAAACATGCTCTAAAAAGTAATGTAACAATACTTAAAGAGGTTAGTAAAACTGTACTACCTGTAGTTGGCTATTTTTTAGGAAAGTTGTCGTTTAATGATATAACAATAATTGAAAAGATTTATGTATTAAATTTGAGTTGTCATAATTTATTATCTAGAGAAGCCTGTGTTAATTTAAGATTAATAATGAGGTTGAACGAATTATGTTATGATACGAATAATTTATTATCTAAATACAGTTCAGTATTTGAGGGTATTGGTTGTTTACCTGGAAAGCATAGACTTATTATAGACGAATCAGTTCCTCCAGTTGTAAGAAGTGCGCGTAAAATTCCAATAAAGCTTAGACCTAGATTACGAGAGGAATTGAGTCGTCTCATGAAACTTAATATTATAACTCCTATTGAGGAGCCGACAGATTGGGTATCTAATATTGTTCTTGTTGAAAAATCAGACGGTAGACTCCGACTATGTCTTGACCCTCAACATTTAAATGCAGCAATAAAGCGCAGTCATTTTCAGTTACCTACCTTAGATGAAATAACGGCTAATTTATCTTCTGCGAAGTTCTTTTCAGTTCTAGATGCCAGTAAAGGGTTCTATATGGTTCAGTTAGATGACAAAAGCTCGAAGTTATGCACCTTTGCCACACCATTTGGGCGGTTCAGATTTTTAAGATTACCGTTTGGTATAGCCAGCGCATCCGAAGTTTTTCATAACATAATGTATAAATTGTTTTCAACGGAAGGTGTTGAGGTATATATCGACGATCTCCTAGTGCATGGAAGAACAAGAGAAGAACATGATAATAGGCTGAAAGAGGTACTGCAACGTGCCGCAGAGTATGGCGTCAGATTTAATAGAGATAAATGTACTATAGGCGCTAATGAGGTAAAATTTCTTGGTCATATTTTTAATGATAAGGGGATACGTCCGGATCTTGAACGAATACAGGTAATTAATGATATTCCCGAACCTAAAACGAAAAAGGAGTTAGAGAGGTTCTTAGGTATGTCCA
Source organism: Antheraea pernyi (assembly GCA_015888305.1). Classification (NCBI taxonomy): domain Eukaryota; kingdom Metazoa; phylum Arthropoda; class Insecta; order Lepidoptera; family Saturniidae; genus Antheraea; species Antheraea pernyi. The sequence goes on along the minus strand of MU158730.1, from coordinate 911,924 downwards.
ATTATATTTCTAGATTTATTCCTAACTATGCACATGTATCAGAGCCTTTAAGAGCGTTGTTAAAAAGAAATGCAACATTTCAGTGGTATAAGGCTCATGAGATTGCTTTTAAAAAAATTAAAAATTATATATCAGAGGCTCCAACTCTAAGGTACTACGATCCTAATCTACCGGTAACAGTTTCAGTAGATGCAAGCACTCGTGGGTTGGGAGCCTGTTTACTACAAGATGGTAGACCTGTTGCGTTCGCAGCACGAACGTTGACACCTGCCGAGTCACGCTGGGCGCAGATTGAGAAAGAAATGTTGGCTATAGTCTTTGGATGCTCTAAATTTCATCAATATATTTATGGACATAAACAGGTTATTGTGGAATCAGATCATAAGCCTCTCGAAGCAATTATAAAGAAATCTTTAAATGACGTGCCTATAAGACTGCAACGCTTATTATTAAAAATTCAAAAATACTCTGTTGTTATAAAATATGTGCCTGGCAAATATATGTATGTAGCAGATACTTTATCGAGGGATGCGATTACAGATATCAAAGAAGAGGACAGTACAAATATTTTAGAGCATATAGATAGTCATGTTAATTTGTGGTTAGAGAATTTAAGCGTTAGTAAAGAAAAATTAGAAGAAATTAAGGTTGCCACTTTGCAGGACGGTGACTTGTGTCTAGCATTAAACTACTACAAGGATGGCTGGCCACATACAAAGAGTGTCGTCGATAGGAATGCAAAACAATATTGGGATATAAGACATGAGCTACACTCTGTCAACGGCGTGGCATTTCGCAACGATAAGGTGATTATACCGAAAAGTCTCAGAAAAGAAATGTTAAACAGGATCCATGAAGGTCACCTAGGAATTGACAAGTGTAAGAGGAGAGCTCGAGATGTGATGTGGTGGCCAGGCATGCCGGGTGATATCGAGCGTGCTGTAGGCGCCTGTGAGACCTGTATCGAGAGACGAGTCGCACAACCGAGGGAGCCACTAATGTCTCGCGAACAGCCTGGAAGGCCCTGGGAATCCTTAGCCGCAGATATCTTTCAAATAAAAGATAAATACTTTCTGTTAGTAGTTGATTATTTTTCGAAGTATGTAGAAGTAATATCTTTAACTGATATGCGAAGTGTAAGCGTGATCACAAAATTAAAATCAATTTTTGCACGTCATGGCATCCCAAAAAATATTACTACTGACAATGCTAAACAGTTTGTTTCTGGAGAGTTTAAAGAGTTTGCTAGTCAGTGGGAATTTGAACAAATAACTAGTTCACCATATTATCCTCGCTCAAATGGATTGGCAGAGCGTAACGTTCAAACGATTAAAAATCTATTAATTAAAGCACAGAATGATAGAACCGATCCTTACCTGGCATTACTGAACTATCGAAACTCCCCGATTTCGGGAGAAGAATATTCACCTGCTCAGCTTCTAATGTCACGAAGATTAAATACCAGATTACCGGTTAGTGAGAAATTACTTGAACCAAAAATTAACTCTAAAGCTGATGTGTTAAAATCGCGACAGACTAAAAATCTAAATGTAAAAAAATATTACGATCGAGTTACAAAACAATTGAAACCACTAGATAAAGCTGAACAGGTGCATATACGCGATGCAAATCGATGGGTACGCGCGACGGTTGAGAAAAAAGCAAAAGAGCCTCGTTCTTACTGGGTTCGGACTCAAAACGGTCTATACAGACGAAATAGACAACATATTCTCAAATCGCCAAAAAAAAAGAACTACGACTATCTGACTGAGCAACCAACGACCACAGAATCATCATCTGATCAACCGGTTCGTTGTACTCGATCAGGTAGAATTGTACAAACGCCAGATCGCTGGCATTACTAATTCGTAATATCTCTCAACTTGTGTAAAATTTATATGTTTATATGTCTATTTTATTTTTCTTATATTTTGTATAATGTCATATTATAGTTACTACTTTATAAAAGGGGATGAGAAGATAATAGTAAAAAAGAGCATCTTTGTTTTATATAAATATTTTTATAGATTTGTCTAGTATTAGTCTAGTATTGTAAAATCTCATAAGGAGAGAGATGTTATGTAGGTAGTTAAATATAACATAGTTTGTAAAGGTATTTTATAAAATAAATCAGTTGTCTTTAGAATCTCAATGAACGATGTTTTATTAATCACCTATAAAACATAACAGCTACCACACTTAAGCAAATTTGTTCCCCAAACACCTGCAGGTGTGTTCCAGCAGCTACACCCCAAAGCCAGTCCCCTCTTTGTTTATCGTGTCTACCATCTTAGACTACACTGTCATTGACATCAGTTGAGTTTTTTTTTTTTCGAACCGACAACGCTATTGACCAAGCAAGGTCTTAACAGCTTCACCGGGCCACTAAGGCGAGCGCTTAAGGCACTCAGCCGGTTTTATTTTGACTCAAGGGTGCAAGGCACACCTCGGCTTTGGCTGTTGCCTGATACATGCAATTCGCGACCTATCTGAGCTAAGCTAAGCTATCTATTCATACATATATGAGTTGTTGAAACATATATGTGTGCCAAGCATACATACCTCAACAACTCTTATATATATTTCGTATCGGATAATATTCTAAACTATTTTATATAATCTATATATATATAAATGATATAATCATCAGTTGAGATTATGGCCAAATATTAGAACAAAGCATAAAAGAGTTATCACTCTTTTTATATTTTCATAATTAACTCATTAGGGAAATCTCATTAATGAGAATTACTTATGAGGTTATGTTTGCACACCTCGAGACCCATTTGGCTCAGGTGTCTCGTAATATTAGACGCTGATAAGACGATAAATTCGGCCCGTAGCTTGACCGACTTCATAAAGCGTGTAATTTTCTCCATTTTTAAAAACGCCCTTGTAAATCGGACCCTGTTTACAACCAGTATCTTGCATTTCATATTTTGATGTATATACTTTATCTTATTTTGATATAAGAAAGAAAGAAAATATGTTTATTGCAGCAAACACATGGATAACACAATAGTAGAAAAATAGAGTTACAAAGATTTATATAATATAGAAAAGAAATAAAGAATGTACGTTAAAACATTAAAATTATACCACGGTTTAACTGCAAAGGCGCACAATTCAGCATGTGCTGGTTGCCAACTTTACAAATGGCCTCAGCGCTGATCTTCCATTGTGGCCAAGTGGGTTTATGTATCTATTAATAATAACACTATACTTTTTTTTTGCACCAATCTTCTAGATTATAACTGTCATTGTCTAGTGGATGTTAATATTATTGTCTTGTGATAATTTCAATGTTCTGACGGCATGGTGATCGCCTTGTTTGAACTTTTCATGGAGTTATTGTGGCATTTAAGAATTCATACGGGTATTATTTCTCATCCAGTTAACTCGTGCGTAATAACCGAAATATATTACGTAAAACACCACCAATATTAAAAAGCATAGAGTCAAATAACACAAGATTACAAATAAAATATAAAAGCCACTACATGACGGACTAGATCCCGTCAAAAACTCCTCAGGAGACTCTGAAGATAATTGTTTGTTGTTAAAAAAAAATAACTCGTTGATTATTGCGCAGCTTTTTATGTCTGTATTTATCTATACAATTTTATCTCGATTCTACGAAGTTAATATGAGCTATAACTTTATGGAAACAAGGCCAACTACTAAAGAAACCTGTTACTTCTTAATTAGTAGGTCGTTAGCATTTAAAAGCTACTTATAGTATCAGGTACATACCTGAACATTCCCAAGAAGTAGAAATTCAGCCAAAAGTACAAAACGGTTTCCATAACGAGAACTCCCGGTAAATTTAGGAGCATGAAGTGGGGAAATTCTATTTTTGGACTATCCGGAAATATTCTAAAATTATATATGAACGTTTGTTTCAAAAATCAATTATTGCAAGTGTATATGATGCACTTTGTATTTTATGACTCGTAACTTCACCTGTCGTTGCTTGGTATCTTAATAATATATCTCATATCAGAGGAAAAACTATAAGAACTACATCGCTTGCCCACCCACTTCTCTAAAGCAAATAAATATACATCGCTGAACGCGTAAGTGTAATACTTTTTTTTTATGTTGTAGCTCGCAAACGAACAAGTGGGTCACCTGATCTTAAGTGATCACCACCATCCATAGACACTAACAACCAGGCGAGTCTAAAGTGCGATGCCAGTCTGTGTTTGGAAGGGGAAGGGGGAGAGGATGGGGGATGTAGGCCTCCGGCACTCTCCTGCACTGACCTCACGAAACGCAATAATGCAAGCACTGTTACTTCACGTCGGTTTTCTACGAGAGGGTGGTACTACCCCGAGCGAACCGACCCATTCATACTGAAACCAATAATAGTTTCAGCGTGGCTCTACCACCTACGAGTTTACAATTATAGTTTGTTTAAACCTTAATAATTTAATACTAATATTATAGACTAGCTGTGCCCGCGACTCTGTCCACGTGGAACCTAATGTAAAAAACAGTGATATAATCATCTGAATGTATTAAGTCCACCTACTTATCGACTTTTGTCTCGTACTTAAGTCGCGTCGTCATACAAATTACAATAATTTTTGATATAATGAACCGATTTTAATAAAACAAAAGCTAAATGTTACTCGAGAATATGCTTTATGATTTTCTTGGTGAGGTTTTATCGTGAACGCAGTACTTTAGCAGTGACGCGTGTTCATACAAATAGACAGACAGACATCTTTAAAAATGATTGAAATGTATTTTACTACTCCTAGAGACTGCTATTCCTAGATAACGACAACATGGTTTGTGTCGTCGTCCGCGTGGAACTTTGGGCTAACGTTAACACGCAGCGAAAGCTGTCAAAAGGAAAAAAAACCCCGATTTTGAAACATTCTTCATTGGTGCTCCGCTCCTATTGGTCTTAGCGTGCTGATATTTAGACTATAGCCTTCCTCGATAAATGAGCTATCTAACACTGATATTTGATTTTAATATTACGCAATCAATAAAATATATCCGAGTTAAAAATATCAAACAGTAGCCACTCCTAATTCTATCGCACGCTGCTAGTTTACGACCTTTGAAAACATCATCGTTGATTTATAATAGCGACCCAAATGACATACGTACACTCAATCATTAGACCTAAATATAATAAGAATACACTTTACATGTATATATCTAGACTTACTAATAACAAAGTTGGAGAGTTTGTTTGTTTGGTTGAACGCACTAATCTCAGGAAGTACTGGTCCGATTTGAAAAAATCTTTCAGCGTTAGATAGCTCATTCAAGGAATTCTATAGGTTATATATAATCACGCTAAGACCAATAGGAGCCAAATGGCTATTCCACGCGGACGAAGTCGTGGGCAGAAGCGAAGAAGAAGAAACGAGCGGGGAGAAGTTCCCGTTCGTAGCGAGTAATCGATATTTAGTAAAACCTTGCTACTTACGTTTCGCAATAAATCTTGAACACCTGATTCGTTTGACTTCCCATTATTGTCGTAATTCCACCTTTTAAAATATGAAGTTTATAATTCACTTCATAAACTACAACTGGTTACTGTGGTGGTTTCAGACACAACGTCGATGGCAGTAAATCCAAATCCTTGCAGCTCGGTCGGAGGTTTCGGTGAAGGAAAACATCTTGAAACTTTATTATGATGGTAGCGTTTTAAGCCCGCTTAGTTAACTATCACCAAGTACATGTTGGTGTGTACCAGAAGCAGCACTTGAGAGCCAGTCCCGCTTCTAGATTTGACGTGTTTACCATCTTGGACCACATTGGCATTCAACATCAGGTGAGATGGTAAAACATATAAAACCTACATAGTATCTAAAAAAAGATTGGTGTTATAAAATTTATTCCTGTTGCGATTGCTTGTTTCCATATCTTCTGCTAATATAGATTTTAAAAGTCTTAAGGAAACATCGTTCGGTGTTCCGATTATGAGCATATTTGCAGTATTACCATAAAGAACATTGTCTACTATAGAAATAATTGACAAGGGGAACCTGGTTATAAATACACCAGATAAATATTGCTGTTTTCTTGAGACACATAATAAAATATTTATTTAAAATCGACGAGCCGGTTTTGATCAGTTTTTTACTATACAGCACTGTTAGGTAACAGTTTACGTAATACATTTTTATATAAGCACATCTGCTTTCAAAATTCGAAGATTTATCTTACATAATCTAGTGAATCATTCTGTTAATAAACCTCTATCAAAAAAATATCAGTCTAATTTATATGTAATTAGATTAACAGTCAAATAAAATTTATGATTGAACAAATTAATCGACTGATCAGTAGAATTTAGGTTCCGACGAGGTTTCGTAGATCGTGGGGTGCCTCGGGTTAACTACTATGGGAGTCTAGACTCACTTGGACATGGTAATAACAATACTCGGAGTGCGTAAAATAGACTGTTTATTCGTAACTCCATATATGGTATTTATAGAGACACACATTCTATTTACAATATATACAATCGTTTCAGCCAGTCCGCCAGAGAGGATGACATACTCGGTAGCTACAATTGTAACTGCTTTGGTAAATATGTTCGGCGTAATAGATTACAATAAAAACTGTAGTAATTAGTTTATAATACTCAGATATACTTGTTTCAATAGTAAATTATATTTTACGTTGTTCTTGTATACCATTCTATAGTGAACTTAGAAAATATACTGTTTGATCATTGTAAAAAATAGTTACCTATTGAAGAAGAATAAGCAATACCAAGGAAATAGAATACAGTGAACGGCGTTGGTCGTGGTGAACTGAAACAATTTTAGATTTAATAGTATAGATAAGAATTTGCTAGGTAAAGATCTCGCAATAGATGTAATGAGTAAGTAGGTATAAGTCATTTCCTGCTAGTCAAAAGATATGTTAGTCAGTCGAAGTGTGAAAATAAGCCCTCTTCTCTATCACTCAGTAAAGGATCAATACTTAATGCAGGATTTCCCCACATAAAGGTAATTCTTCTTGGGCAAAGACAAGTACTCGTACACTGATTTGATTATTAAGCCAGTCTGCCAATGACTGATAATTAATTGCCGAGAAATAGAGTCATTATATTTCAAAAGAGGCCTAGTCCAGTTACATTTTATGTTATAAGTGTTAAATTTGAAGATCATAAAATAAAAACTAAAATTGTTATGAACGGTAAAATTTTGATTTCGTTAAAATTGTAGAAAAATATAAAAAAAATAGATCTTATATGAACTATTGAATTGGGAGTTTTTGAAATTTAACGTCTCGATTAAGAATTTCAATTTCCGCATCACGTTTCAAATAAAATGAAGCTGTTTAATAGAATATTTAAGGTTGATAGAACCTTTATTAACAGCATTAACAGCAAAATCTATACGGGAATAGCTACATATAATGGCAAAACAACGATAGTTGTCCTTCTATATAAGTAATATGAGAACAATCGAATAAAGCGATGATTACTCAATAGATGGCATGATTAACACCGCGTAAATCGACATAGCTTCGACTGAATCGGAGCTTTCGGAAGGAAAATATCGTGATAAAACCATAGCCTGATGTTAGGACTTTCCTTAAGCTTCATAGATTAACATAGAAGGCTAGCTTTTTTTTATAGATCATAGGAGGCAAACGAACAGGTGGGTCACCTGATGTTAAGTGATCATCACCGTCCATAGACACTTGCAACACCAGAAAAGTCACAAGTGCGTTGCGACCCTGTATTTGGGGGAGGGGGAGTCGGGAAGGGGTGACGGAGAGGAGGAGGTGGGTTATCCGGCGCTCTCACTGACCGAAATACCTTCAGCGTGGCTCTACCACCTTCTACCACACACAGGTTAAATATCTATCGCCAAGCACATGTTGGTGTGTTCCAGCACCTATACTGTATAGCCAATGTACTTAGGTTTAACGTCATCATTATCAACAATCTCTAAGAGTCCCACTGCAAGGTCATATGCCTATTTCAAATGCAATCGTAATCACCCCCACGGCAATCCACGACGTATTGCCGATTTCAAACTCTGAGAAATCGACAGTTATGTTTTCCCATATACAAGAACAAGAATATTTTTCAGGTTCAGATTTCCTCGTTAAAGTCAGCTGATAGTGTTACCAATTTACATTAGTAAATGTATGCGAATTCCGAAAAAATCATTGGCACATGCCGGGGTTTAATACATCTGGTTGATATTCCACTGGTCAAACCACTACACCACTTATATCGTCATATTTTAACATCAATGAAATTTCGGTAAAACGAAACCTTCAAACAATAAAAAAATGAAATGATTTTATGATAAATTAGTACTACAAATCCCGAGTTAAATGGATTACCAACTATACCAGGCACCGATATTATCAGTTATCAACAAATTTTGTCGAGCGACCAACCGACGTAGTTGAGAGCACCGTTTCTGATACAACCCCTAATAGCATTTTAGCTAAAAGTGTCATTGTTTGGAAAAGATTTGATTTTGTAAAATAAATTTCTTGAAAACCAACTCGCATTCATTACTCACTTCAGTTCATGCCTAGTAGAGCGTTGCGTAGATTTTCCGACTGACGTATACATTTCCAATATGCCCATCTAAAAATTATTATTATAATTAAAGCCGAATCACTTTCGGTTGTAATTTTTAAATACCTACTGTAACGTGGTCTGAAATCAGCCACGGATCTAGAGGAAGTACACCACGTTATCTGAACTGGGCGACAATTTGCCGGAGAGCCAAATACATGTTTGAAAAAAAATAGTGCGTGGAGTCCCTCCGCGTGGTAGAAGTGAAACTTCGTAATGTGGAAATGAAAATAGGAAGGGGTAGAAATTGATTTTTAGTGAAATCATATTGTTTCTTTAAGACGAACTTTATTACCATTGCTTACAATTCACAATTGATCGCATCTTTTAATTATCATTTTCGAGTGGAGAAATATCCAAATCTATAACATTTACAATGGGATTACGATAACTAAAGTAAGATATGAAATATTTGAGTTCTATTTATTAAATATTTCTTGCAAAAACTGCATCAAGGAATATTGGACGCTACTCGTTGCTAACGCTCGCGCTGGTCTGTAACAGGTATATATACTACGCGCATGCGTTCGAGTGACACGCATTCACGCAACCTTGTTGGAAGTCGCATTAGAAGTTTCACTTCAAAAGAATAGTGTTTTAAATTGTTCACTTAAACTCGGACCTCATACCAAGTTGATTTTTAAACATTAAACGATACGTACATATCATGTGCGTACCTGATGTCTCTGTTAGGGAAATCCCCGGTACATTTAGAAACTTCAAAAGTTGGAGAGGTAAGCAAAATCAATCGACTACCTCTTTTATAAAAGGTAATAAACATTATATTGCCGCATAGAAAAAGTTTCAACAAACGAAAAAGAGAAATCTTCGATGGAGAGCCTTGGCGTCAGTGTATTGTCGTTGAAATTACATCAATTGGGAGTGCTGTTTTCAACCAGGTCTCAGATTTTACGGGCAAATACACAATATATAATAAAAAAGTGTCTGTGTACTTATTGTACACGCGTTAGAAGTTATACTTCTTTGGCGTAACAAGATAAAAATCTTATCAAAATTTTTCTCTTTCGCCTTATTCTGTAGACATTTGTAGAAAAAACGACACTAACAATAGAAAATCTAACAATAGCTAACTTCAGGGTGTCGGTTTTTCGTGACGGAGTGCCCGCGCATCGTAAAAATTTACTCTCATCATTTTTTCCCTAACACGCCAAAATAAGTATAACTTCAATAAATTAATTGTGGGCTCCACTATATGTTTACCTATATAATTCTCGAATTGGTTTTAATTACCTATATTGTGTTTTTCCTTAACTCGTTTTTAACATTTGAATGTTTATTTAATCATCATTTGATGGTGGAATGTGCCAATAACAGTTTAGCTAGATGTATAGTATGACTACCATGTCGCTACTTTCAGAAGGTTTAATGTGAAATAAATTCTGACTCCGATTGTATTGACTAGTAAACGCTTTGACGGCAAGTTTCAAATCTTGCTTTATTTGACCGAGCAGGCATATTTAAGAGATAGAACAGAACACGTGTAAAGCTTACAGATAAATATATACAATCATAAAAATACAAACACAGTAGTAATAAAATAATTGATAGGTGCTAGAAATGGTAAAACAGATCTGGCAATAAAAGAATTAAATCAACAAGCGGTGTACACTAAAACGAGAAATAAAATAATTTAAACAATTTGCTAGGATAAATAATAATCCGCCGTATTATTGTAGAGTTTGTCAGTGAGATTAAGTTTGCGCCCAGGTACCGTGTGGTCGTCACCTGGGCGGCGAGTCTTTAGTCTTTGAGTGATAGTGATAGTTGCAAAAACATTTTGGTAGAAGCCTGTTCAGATGAAGCTACGATGGTGTATGACTTGGTAATGATATCTCATCAGGTAATCTCCTGATGAATCTAGAAAGAATCGAGAACTATATGGCTGATATATTTATTGGAATGAAAGCCCTAAAAAATTAAATTACATTTTAAAAAATGTTACTTAGCAGTATTTCTACCTTTTCAAGTTCAACAAGAATTGCCTTCACCAGAGGCATCATGATGCCGCACGCCAATACACTTGATATCCACATCGATGCAAACATAGTCGTGAAGAATAGAAGAAAACTTAATCTGGAATATTATGTTTCAATCCAATATAATTTATATCAGTGATTCCCAAAGTGGTCCCAGGGGTCCACGGGAGACTCGGTGGAGGTGTACGTTGGTGTGACAATGAAATGGGGGTTCTCAATTAGTAAGCGAGGGTCTATGAAAGTTGGTCTATTTACGATAGTGTGAAGAACTAACAATGCTGGCTTGACTTGACTTTATCAATGTAGGCAGATAATATTATAAGAATCTCAGCGACTGTTACTTGTAAAAACTTGCATATTCCTTAATCAGAACAACGTGTCGAGACTTTCAAAGCGCCGCCGCTGCTTCAGCCGCTGTCTGCAACGCTTGTTCAGACTTGCAAAGGGACGAAGTACCACTAGTGATGTATGTGCTTGAAATCTTGCATGAGCTCGTTTGAATCTTCACTAATATAAATACGAATGCCCAGGATAAACATTACACATTTGTTTCCGGAATTTCGAATAGAAAAGTAAAGTGAATCAATGTTAGTGTTTGCCAGTGTCGAAAAAGTAAGTACTCACCTGCCTATTTGTTACGTTAGGTATACGTACATATTTTTATTTTATTTTGTAATATGTATATTTGCAATGTTTGCGTATTTTAGGTACTTATTAAAAATTAAATACTGAACAGAGCCATTGTTAGATACTTCCATAAAATATCAAAAATTGTAAAATAAAAGAATGAGAAAATATTTTACATTACATTATAATCGGTTCCGCAGTTTTCATAAAACTATATTTCCTGTTAAGTAAAACCACCCTATGATTACTAAGATAAAGTTTTTAAAGTAGGTAACTAATAAGAAAAATGGCTGAATCTAAGAAGAAATGTCGACAGTACAGTGTTGATTTGGTTTTCTGCCATCAAAGGCAGACAAACGATTGCTCATATGCCTTTTATGTACCAGAATTTTGTGAAATGACTCTATAAAACCATCTAAGCTCTAAAATTATGTAAAAAGGGTCATCCTGATACAATAGGTAAAGATTTGAAATATTCTCAAACGATGAAAGAAAAGTATGAAAAAAGACCCACTATGCACAGTATGTTAGTTTCAACGTCGGAAAGTAACGATAGTAGTGTATTTTACAATATCTCATTACTTATAGCGAAATCTGGAAAACTGTACACCATTGGAGAACAGTTAATTTTACCCGCTGTTGAAGAGGTTTTAAAAACTTGACGTAGTCAAAAGAATTCCTTTGAGTAACAACGCTGTACAAAGACGAATTGATGAAATGAGCTCTGATATTAAAAGTTTCTTGTGTAATTATTTGCAAACAACTCATTTTGCTATTCAACTCGACGAGTCAACTTTACCTAGCAATGAAGCGTTATTATTGGCATATGTTCGATTTATTATGGAGGAAGAAACTCATGAAGAGCTACTATTTGCGAAAGACAGACAGAAAGGTGCCTCAAAATTTAATGTCCTGAGTGATTTTTTTAAGGAAAAATCGATTCCATTCACACACGTTACTTCAGTGGCAACAGATGGAGCTCCTGTCATGGTCGGACGATATCGTGGGTTTATAAGTCATCTTAAAAGACCAGGGGTAACTGCAATTCACTGTGTCATTCACCGACAGCACCTAGTAGCAAAAAAATTGAGTGATAGATTGCATAAATCGCTTCAATTTGTGATTAATGCAGTTAACAAAATATGAAGCAATGCTTTGAATATGCGTTTATTTGCACAATTGTGCGATGAAAATGATGAAAATTTTCAACGATTACTTGTACATACAAAAGTACGCTGGTTGTCGAAAGGTGAATGTTTAACAAGATTTTACTCACTATTTGAATCATTTTTAGAGTTTCTGGAAAGTAAAGATCCAGACTGAAAAGAAATCCTGATCAATTTAAAAGCAGACATCGCGTATTCGATAGATTTGTTCAAAAAATTTAATGACATTCACTTACAAGGGGACAACCTCAATTGAATACAAATAAAGGGTGTAATTTCAGCTTTTCTTGGAAAATTTAAATTTATGAAGCAAAATATTAGTCGGCGCGAATTTTCTCAGTTTTCAAATTTGTCACAGGTAGAATACCTTGATGAGGATATTCAGGTATACGCCCAACATTTATTGCCCCGCATGATGACTTCAAAATTAGATTTGAAGATATTCTGACGATGGAAATACCACTAGGGATCATAAATCCATTTGATGAAATGGAAGTGGAGAATGTGATGTTACAAGAGGAGCTACACGTGCTTAGCACTAATGAGGAGCTGAAGGTGAAATTTAAAAGAGGGTATCAAATATTTTGGCTGCAGGCAGAAATATCCGGGACTGTGGGGAATTGCGTGAAATCTTTTGATAGCGTTTCCCTCGTCACGTCTTGTCGAAAAAAGTTTTACTAAGGTTACAAATGGTTTAACAAAAAAAATGGAGCAGATTAGGTAAATATCACAGAACAGGTAGATTTGCGGTTATTTCTAACAAAACTGAAGCCAAATATTGATAATTTGCTGTCAATCCACAAAGTACATCCCTCCCATTAAAATTATAACTATTTTGTGATTGTCATTGTAGAAGTTACGCCACGTTATTAACGTTTAATTGTAATTATATTACATATTAGAATAAATACAACACAAGAAAATATACTATTTTATATATTTTTATTAACTACCACTCTGAATGGGAATGGGAAACTCTAAATAAAACTTACAGTACAATCAATTGATCTCTTGAATCGCGAAATTGAGACACAATCGATTTTTAATCGTGTCTGGGGACGCGCGTGCCTTACGGCAGTCTAGGGTTTAATTAATTAACCAATCAATTCTCACTTTTTTTCCTAAAACTGCTAGATATAATCTTCACAGTTTTTGTCGAGTTTTGGGAATATTGTAGTATTGAACCTGCAGGGGGTCCACTGGACCCAGTAAAATTATGAAAGAGGTTTATGAGAAAAAAAAGTTTGGTAACCTCTGATTTACATCCTCACTATTGTAAACGCTAAAGTCAGTTTATAACGCTTTCATTATCTTTCCCCAGAGATATATCAAATGTACATTAACACGAGTGAGGACAAGAGCAAAAGCTAGTTTATTATCTATAATTCGTTATTAGTGAATCCAAAAATGTTAATAGATATAATAAACTGGTTCATACGTGCGACATCGTCTGCGTTGTTTTTTATTTCAATGATATATTTGATGTACAGATGAAAAAATTGGAACCAAAGATATACCCCGTTTACAAAACTTGTTTAGTCTTTTGTAAAAATTGCTATAAAAATCGTAGTTTCTTAAAACTTTAATAACCTTATATTAGAATTATGTGGCGGGATTTTAGCTTGTCGTGTATTGGATTTTATGTTTTATTCATAATGTTGTGTTATTTGACCTTATATTTTGTAATATTGGTGATATACTACCTAATATATTTCGGTTATTGTGCAAAGTGAAGCGAATGGACAATAATACCACGGAACATGAATTTTGAGATGTCACAAAAACTCCATAGAAAGTTCTAACAAGGAGGCCAACATCTTGTAGATACCCTAAAGTTAGATAAATATTTCCTGCATTATATATTACTACTATGGCAACCCAAAACCCAAGTGGCTTGTTTCCCGCCAATAATAAGGCATAAAACCAAGTGGGTTGCCATAGTATAAAATGTAATGATATATACCTATAATGTGAACATCCGAAAATTAGAAGCAATTTTACTGCTATTCGTCTATGGACGCGGCTATATTCAATTCCTATTATTATCATCATAACTCCCACACTGTCTAGAAGCTCAGTTCTTATGTATAGCTGCAAAAATACAAAACATGACATCGTTATACAGAGAAAAATGAAGCTATTTATTGTAAAAACGATATATAATTCTCACTTCGATTAGAAAACCGTGTTCAATCGTACTCATGACTGATGAGGCAGCAATAGGCAATAACGCCACGATACTGGGATGTAAGACATCTGTTAGCCAGTATACAACTGTTATTAGAAATATGTAAAAGCATCTGTATGCCTGGAAAAGGACATTTATATGAATTTCTATCGCTTAAAAATGTAATATGAATAAAATTAATATTCTGTTCTATTTGACGCAATACATATTTTGTGAGGAAGTACTAACATTTATTATAACTAATCAACTGAATTGAATATATCATAATATACAATAGCGAATATGAAACATTAGAATCCTAGGATAGGATATTCGTAACTTCACTCCATACTGTTCACGTCTTGTTAATCTAAATAAACATTATGTAAAATTGTATTGTCTGTCCTATGTCCGGACTAATTTCTGAAACGAGTAAGCCAATCTTAACGGGAATTTTAATGACTGATTGATCATTTTTTCGAGTATTGTCTAGACTAAATATCAATACAGTTTAATAAGGGCTAAACAATAGTTATAAATTTTAACAAAGGTATATTAAAATCGATAAAAATATTATAAGGATTATGTAGATATGTTTAAACCCACAATTTAGTTAAACACATAAAACAACAAAATGATTTTGCTAGACTGTGGATCTTTTATTTGAAAACCAATTAGTAATTACGGTGAAAATAACGGTATTTTCACATATGTTTTAAATGTATAAGATACGGATGTATATGATATACGGATTGATGAACATGGATTAAATAAAGATTATTGAAATAAGGATCTAAAAAAAGCCAAAGATATGATTCCGTTATTTGCAACTTTTGTAAAACTGTTAAATTGAAATCCCAGATACTAACATTTTCATCACTTATAAAAGCAATAGGCATAAGTATTAGAGGAGTTAAAAGTATAACTATAACCCTCCAATACAATTTGCAACACATATTTAAACGATTACTACTTATGAGTAGTATCAAACTTGTTTCACTAAAATTCAAAAAATATTAGTCAATAAAATTGCATTTCAATACAATTTGTTATCATTGTAGTTTGACTTACGATGATTCTGAATGTATATTCATCGTGTGTATATAATAATTGCAGAGGAACTATACTATTTATTATATGCAATGTAGTTTAAATGCAAGAATAAAATATACAAGTCAAAATCACGTTGGACTTGATGATTGCCAGTCATATATATACATAACAATTGTTTACATTTTTTCATGGTACTTGGATTATCTTACAAACTAACATTAATGCATTCCTACATGCGTCTAGTGTTTCGAGTGGACAAATATCCAATTACTGGCTAGTTACATATTTGGCTATTTAACCGGTAAAATATATTTTGAAAGGATAATTAACTACCCAAGCGGCATAAAAATTTCGATCTCGGAAAATGGAGTTACGAAACTCATGATTTATTGATGTTGCTAAAGTAAGTATTAGGAATATTGACAGAATATTGACAGAACACATAACCTGGGTATTTGAAGAGCTTCATAATTAATTATTATCAATATTAATTAACATAATAATTAATTTTTAATAATTATATACCATTTATAACTTTTTATTTGTTAATTAATATATTTATAGTGTATATAAGGTAATTTTTTATTAACCTGTACAATACATATTCGCAATCACGTGTCAACCCCACAATGAGGCATTTTACCGGTAAATTCTCTTCCCTACATGCGTCATACGTCCAGTACATTCTCAATTCAGTACCAGGAAAATATTTAAAATTACTTTGCATGATTTAACTAATTTTTATTTGTCTCTGGAATGAACTATTATAGTATAGTATAGCCTCTTCTTTATTTTTTCACATGTGGCAACATCTCAGATCGATTGACATTTCTGTTTTAAAAGATTTTTTTTTTAGTTTTTGCGCTCTATTCTTAGTTAGTTGTCAAAATACAACCATAAGAAGTGAGTGTACGTCTTTATAATAAATATAATCGTCATTAATTACGTTCAGAACTTAATATGCCAGTGGAAATGGAATTCGATTATATAGTGGCTACGGCGTCGATGGATAAATTTTCACAAGATGACATAAACGAGTTAAAAGCGTGGACCCAAACATTAGATAAAACAAAGTGTGTGCCTAAAGATCTCTCGGATAAACAGTTATTATTATTTTATAATGCTTGTTATGGGGAAATGGAAAAAATTAAGATCTGTATTGAGAGATATTACGCGTGCAAAAAAAACGGACCTGAACTGTTTGATAATCGATATTTGAACACTGAAGACCTAAAAAATGCGAGAGAAGTCTTGTAAGTATTTTTTCTGTAATTGGGTCTTGATATTAAGTATAATCTATTATAAAATCTGTACATAAATCGAACTTTAATATCCCGTTTTCTTATTGAATAATCTTACTATACATTTTGTATACCTTGAGAATTCTTCGTCTTATATACTTAATAATTATAATTTATGAATTTTATACGATGTTAAATACACAATCTGTGATTAAACAGTTGTATATATAATTTTACTTGAAATTTCAAGGTAAAAGGTAAATTTTACTAATTATATATAAGATTAATATCATACTGATATTTTTGTAAAATTATATATTTTATTACATTTTAATTTGACATAGCATGGGATGGGTAATAATTTTGTTTAAAAAAAATAATAACTTTCATAATTTGACAAATATGGCTTCTTTAGTTCATAATATTTGGTAGGTTAAGAATCATAGACAAACATTTTATGCAACATTATATTTATCTTCTATACATATGTTATATGCCAGTAATTTTTAATTTCTGTAAAAAAAATTGTTGCTGTTGTCTATGTATTAAGTATTTAGTTTATCATCATACCAATAGTAATTATTATTATCGCTGACATCTGTACTAGTGTTCAACTGTATCACACCATATGAATTAAATACACAACTAATATTTTTATAGAGAATTTAAAAATCTAAAAAAAAGGTACTTTATGAATTTTTATGTCTATAGGCTACTAAAACACCCTAGTAAATCATTACATAGTATAAAACAAAGTCCCCTACCGCGTCTGTCTGTCTGTCTGTTCGCTATAAACTCAAAAACTACTGAACGGATCTTTATGCGGTTTTCACCAGTGGATAAAGTTATTCATGAGGAACGTTTTTGTATATAATTTATCCAGAATTTTTATTTATAACCAGGGCGGGACAACGTCTGCCAACCCCGCTAGTAGTGATATAAAAATGTAATGCTAATAATAATTTTTTTAATTTTGATAAAATTTGTATATTGAAAGCTGAGAGTAAAAACCTGATAAATAACATAAATTACTGAGTTTAGCTTGTTTCTCTATTTACTGTATCTTTGACACTCTTTCTAGAAATATTATGAAGCAGTTGAAAGCAAAGTGTGACGCTTAGAGTTGGTTAGTCAAGTGCATATTTTAAATTTATTTTGGTAATTAGTAACGGTAGTAAATTGCAGGTAAAATTGCAAAGTAACATTCAATCAAGTGTTTGTGATGAATGTCTATAAAGTAACACCTTCATCAATCACGAAATTTGTATCTCACATGTTTACTTCTTGAATTTAGTTGTTTTAAGTTCTCTTTCTAGTACTGTATTTTGTGTATTTGCTCCAAGAATTTATATACCCTTGTGTAATGAGTTTGGGTGTAAATAATCCTATATAATTGCTTAAAATTACCAACAGATAACTAAATATAATTAGAATAATAATGGGTTTTATCTGGACCTGCAAAAACTGGCAAATTAAACAGTAATTAAGAATAACAAAGGAGTCTGTGTACATATCAAACATATTTAAATGAAGTATTGTAAAAAGTATCTTAGAGACAACCTTCCCATAAAGGGTAACTTTTTGCTGTATTTTAACTTTGCAATTAATTGAATTTGGTCAATGAAAAAGAACTTTTCAAAGTTGTTGGGTTTTGCAACACAGCGATGGTATAAAATTACTCAATCTGACAAGAATTATTAGTTGTTCAGTAATGGAACAGCCAACAGGTAAGTCATTAAAACATATTGTAAAACAAAGTCCTCTGCCACATCTGTTTGTCTGTTTACAATGAAGTCAAAAACTATTGAATGGATTTTCAATAGTAAATAAAATTATTCACAAGAAAAGTTTAGGTATATTATTTGTCTAGTTTTTTATTATTATTAGTGCTGGAACGATTTACCACAGGACTACAATTTTTGTTTTTTTGAACTGACTACGCTATTGACTTAGCAAGGTCTTAACAGCTTCACCGGACTACCGCGGGGCCGCTTGTATTATATAAACGTTAATTTATAAAAAGTTACTAAACCTTCTTGCAATATTCATTTGGTTGTATAATAATCTTAGTAAATTGTAGTTTCGATATTATATCTGAGATGTTTCGAAATGTTGATTAGTTCTCAAGTGTCTACACAAAAAAATTCCATTTGTGTGTTTTATTTTTTAGATGAACAGTATAGTTTGCTCCAATATGATGTATGTATGTATGTATGGGTATTTCGCTCTAGTTTTTTTTATCAATCTTTTTTTTTTATTTTGTCTTTGGCCTCTGTGGAAAATTCCACAATTCCGTCAGTGTCAAGTATATTGAGAACAACAGAATAATACAACAACAGAAGATTTGAAGTTGATTTAAACCACCACCATTTATGTCTAACATAGACCCAAAGAACAATACACCATTGGGATTAGTAAACAACTAAGTTAGTAAATAAATAACATATACATATATATCTAGTACAGGTAAGTAAAATGCAACAATTAATTAGAGCTTAATTTTATTCAAATTATCAATCTCAAAATCATGTTTTCATATAGTGAACATATATTTTGCCATGTGGATGGACACAGCGATTGTGTCCGAATGAATTGCAATCACCCTAAATCAAGTGTTACACGCATAAGCATGTTGTGTTCTGGAATCATGTATATTTAGTAGCCAAGTGGAGTGGTTGGGTTCTATATCTGACTATTGGGGCTACCATGAATATGTTGATAAACTGGATGAATTTTAGATCTCACGATTATCAACTTTTTACATTGTATTTACCATGAGACAGAATGTGGAGACTTTGCTGTGTTAAAAAAAATACAGTGACCACCGAACGCACCTTGGTCCAGTATTCATAACCAGTAAAATAGCAAGTTTTGGATATAAAAGGCTCTATACCAATATCAAAGTTTTGGGTGATGTCTTTTTATTGTTGAATTATGTGGTTTTACCCACGAGCTGTGACCTAGGAGTCACTAATACCTAGAAACAATATTTAGTGTAAAAAGTTGGGCCCCTTGTAAAATCAAAATCAGAAATACTTTATTTAATTTAGGCCATGAGAAGGCGCTTATGAACGACAAAGCTACCACCGGTTCGGAAACAACCCAGTCACGAAGAAGTACCGCCAAAAAACTCGATCTGGTTTATCTTTTCATTATACATATGTTTACAGAACATAGTCACATTCGTTTTAGTGAATGCAAAGAGAGGGTCGTCATTTCTAGACGTCACCATCGATCACATATTAATGCATACATAATGGTGGTAGAGCCACGCTGAAGCTATTACTGGTTTCAGCATGAATGGGTCGGCTCGTCCGGGGTAGTACCACTTTCTCATAGAAAACCGACGTGAAGTAACAGTGCTTGCATTGTTGCGTTTCGTTCGGTCAGTGAGAGCGCCGGAGGCCCACCTCCCATCCCCTCTACTCTCTCCTCTCCCTGTCCCTCCCCTAACCTCCAATGGTGGCAACGCACTTGCGACTCCTCTGGTGTTGTTAGTGTCCATGGACGGTGGTGATCACTTAACATCAGGTGACCCACCTGTTCGTTTGCCATCTATGACATAAAAAAAAAACATCCTATAATAGCCTTTACACATTAAAACCAGCTTGGCATGGTGCTTGAACTCACTATCTGGCAAATCGGTAATGTGCTTTGGCACTTTGTAATGAAACCTAACCTAAAATACTCCAGCTCTAAATTTGCTCTGGAAGCCCATGTCATTGATACGACTGATACTGCGGTAGCTACTCTTCTGTTCATTATCTGAAGCAGGACAGCTACTTGACCGGTAGCGTAAATTTATCCTATATATGACAACTACCTTTCTAATAATTTTCCAAGCACGATAATTATCGTTTATGTGTGAAAATTATTGTACGGGTTTGAACCCTGTCTGCAATAAACTTAGCAATATAATGTATTTTCTATCTATTTGTATAAAATGATAAAGCTCTGTTGATGTGTGCGCATCCCGCAAGAATTGTATTATATATTTCGTTTTTTTTTTAAATTGTAGTTTTTAGACGCATGTTCCTTTTTTTAATCATCAATATAGTTTCATTTAGTGGCTATAAAGTTCTTAGAGTTTTAAGAAACCTCGATTTTTATAAGCATTATGCAGCGACGTTATTTTCTTGCCGTGGCGAAATAGGGCAAGCGGTTTTGGGCACATACACCGGAGAGGAGAAGTAACCGGAAAATATTGTTTTTGTAAGCTCTTTTTATGTTTTTTTCCTTGTACTTAAAATATATTATTATGATAATATAATAACGTAGACGACGTTGCGGATATCAGCTATTATATTACAATGAGTACATAAAAACATTAGAAATTTCTGGAAAAAGATTCGGTATAGTTGGTAAAATGGCTTCAGATAAGTGGGGTTAATATAATTATTGTATTAGACAGGGATAGGATAGCACACACAAAAAAAAAAAAAATCAGCCGTTTAGGAGGAGTTCAGACATGTACAGGAGAATTATATATATGTACATATAAAAATAAACTCAATACCTAATATAAATACTAGAATTATAAAACTATGACGCACGGGAGGTCAACGGAGTTCTAATTTAAATAACTTGTAATACAATCTACGATTAATTTTCCAGTTAATTTGACGCGAAGTATATTTTTTTCTGTTTATGTATAAAGATATAATCTATAATAATATCATATAAACATCCTAAAGCAAATGGAAAATTAGAACATGTCAAGGATAATTGGTTACGTTAGTCACGACTTGAAATGAAGTAATTATAATATCTGCCATATTTGTAATATAGTGTATAGGTAAAATGTATTTTAAATCGATATGAATCGTGGTCTGTGGAATCGATTCATGAAAAAATCAAGGTCTAGTCGATCGATTATTCGAAAATCTAAATTTTTGTGTTGTTGCTCTTTTGTTTAGAAAACAAGATCTTTTAATTATTATATGAGTTTTTTTTTTAAATAAATTAATTATAAATTGTTGTAGGGATTTATTTTTATATAAATCGGATAACGATTTTATAATATCAAAAGTCGATTCGCTGAATCGATTCGATGTTTAATATTGATAGAAATAATACATTTTTCTATTTATAAAAATCGACTTGACTAAGACTTGAGACATCCAAGCCAACCTCACCTGCACGTGGTGCACCCTGCTGAATAACGAACAAGGCAATGGCGATAGCGGGGTGGTAGGGTTTTACAGCCTGACTGGGTCGCAACCACCATGTATATGGCGAAAAAGCACGTCATAGTGATTCGCTTCTGCGAATCGCGTTTCGGGATTAGCCTGTGCATATCCAGCTTTTCGCGTTCGGCATGACAGCGGCGACCGGTGATAGATAGTGTGTCGCTCGGTGGTAGTCATTGTTTTTGGATTGTACTGTGCTTACCATCAGGCACAGTGCAGTCATTTTGCCGTGCTCCTATAAAAAAAAATCTTAGATCGCAATTAAGGTGATGCTTTTAATGCGATTGGAGGTAAACGAATATGCGGGTCAACTTATAGTAAGTAATCATCGCTGCCTATGGACATCTCCGATACGATGGACGGCCTTTGAGAAAGGAGTAGGTTCGTTACGTGGTCTCTCTTCTTCCTAGTATTTTCCTAGACTGGTAGACTGGTGCCAGGGTACGCTTTGAATGCTAAGCTTGCGACTATAAATTTAAACTCTGGACTTATTAAGGCTGAGATAAGCCCGAGTGCACTCTATAGATTTTACCCTTAGGTCTCAAGTTCAGCATCCGGAACACCTACGGGTGCTTGGCGACAAGTTGTCAACTTGAGGTTGGTAGGTAACTAGGAGAACTTAGAAAAACCCATGTCAGCAAGCTATGGTCTTATCACCAATTTTCGTTCACACAAAGCTTATACTGCGCTAAACCAACATTCTTATGATATTGGTTTATTTATAAAAAATATCTCATAAAAACAAGGCGTAAGAAGTCTCGACAAACACTGAGCTGTTTTGTAACGGAAAAAAAAAATAGATCTTCATGGTTGTATAAACCAGTTTAATGGAATCAACCTTGTTTAATCAGTAATTAATATTATAACGCTCACTGGATCCCTTTATGCTGTGTGACCTTAAATATTAAAGGCAATGTCTATCTTTTCTTTTATGTTTTTAATCCGTAAAATAATAATGTACATAATCTTTTAGAAAACATCTTTAGCCACGTTGAGCGATTTTTTGTAGAGGAAAATATCTTGGGTCCGCGTCACCGATGACCTCGAGATGGTCGTGACGTATTTGCGCTGGCGTCAGACTAGCGACGTAGTATGGCGGCTTGTGTACATTTGATATTTTGTATTGAGCTTGTGTTCTCCATCATACGTTTGATTAATTGATAAACTATATAAAGATATATATAATTATTGCTCGGAGTAGGAATAGATGTGACAGTCAGACTTTCATTGAAGAATATTTGATTAAAGAAGGCGTTACTTTGCTGAAATCCATCATTAAATATTATAGTGGACGGTAGTTTGCACTTTCGCCTTTTTTTTATGGGGAGATCCCTAACAGATACTCATCCCGTCGGGCAGCTGAGGATGGGTTATGTCCGATTTGCACGGACTAAAACCCTATGGTGCCTTCATACACATTTTAGGCGGGGGAGCAGGGACTGCCGATTGGCACTGCGTCTGCTCTCCCGACAGTTGTAGGTCCTCCAAGAGGCCCTGACTGCGGTCTGAGGGGTCAAAGATGGTAGACTCCTCAACGGGAGAGTGGGTATTAGACGAACTATGGGAGTTGCGCCTCCACCGCATGGGCCTGTGCAGTTTAAATTGCCAGGGTAACGGACATGCCCGTGCACTCCCGCCTGGAATTATACAATATATAATTAATATAAATAAGACTAATGTTAATATTTTAAATTTACAAATTATCAAATTTAAATAATTCAGACTATAATTGTTTAAAAATTCAAAAAAGAACACCGTTCTTCCATTGTTTCAATTTTTTTCTTTTATTTTTATTCACATGACTGTCGTAATTGTTTTTAAAATTACAAATTGTATAAAGTGGCGGACTTTGAATAAATGTAGTAATTAAATGGTACAAGTCTTTGATATTAATAATTTAAAAAAAACTGTGTGAAGTGGAAAAAATAGAATAAAGCCGTTGTTGTTTTAAAATTGAATTAACAACTCGGTTGCCATACTGCCGCGCAATTTATAAAAGCAGTAAAGAACATGTTAAAGGTTTCGAGAAAAATGCAGTCACATCAAATATGAAATATTATTTGTAGTTATCTGCAATTCGTTACACAAAGATTAGTAAATATATATATATATATATATATATATGTATAGCAACCGTAGTCTTTTTAATAGACGAATCGTTATACACTGGTAATTTTTGACGGGATCTTGGAATGTCATAGAGTGGATTTTGTATTTAATTCATAATTATATTCTATTTTCATATTCTATTTGGCTATATATTTTGTAATATTGGTGGTGTTCACGTAATCATCATCATCATCAGCCTGTAAGAGACCCACTGCAGGGCCATAGGTCTCTTCCCGAGGAAAGGTATGGGCGTAATCACCACGCCAGCCCACGACGTATTGGCGATTTCAAACTCTGAGAAATCCACAGTTCTATATTTTTCCCACATACAGTAGTACTA
The DNA here is from genome assembly GCA_015888305.1 of Antheraea pernyi. Taxonomy (NCBI): domain Eukaryota; kingdom Metazoa; phylum Arthropoda; class Insecta; order Lepidoptera; family Saturniidae; genus Antheraea; species Antheraea pernyi. The sequence goes on along the minus strand of MU158730.1, from coordinate 887,454 downwards.
CAAGAACATTTCTCAGGTTCAGGTTTCCTCACGATGTTTTCCTTCACCGTCAGCCGATAGTGTTATCAATTTAAATTAGTAAATGTACGCGAATTCCGAAAAATTCGTTGGTACACGCCGGGGTTCGAACCTGCGGACATCGAAATAATATTCCACCGGTCAAACCACTAGGCCAACACGACTTCACGTTCACGTAATATGGTTTGATTATTGTACACAAGCGATGTGGATGGGAAATAATATCACGGAGTGTGCACGTGCACGCATATACGCTTACACATAATAAGGTGGAAGGGTTTTATTTTTTCCCTTATCAAACTGAAATAGTTTAGAATATTATCCGATACGAAATATATATAGGAGTTGTTGAGGTATGTATGCTTGGTACACATATATGTTTCAACAACTCGTATATGTATGAATAGTTAAGTTAGCTTAGGTTAGCTCAGATAGGTCGCGAATTGCTTGTATCAGGCAACAGCCAAAGCCGAGGTGTGCCGCGCACCCTTGAGCTAGTTGTCAAAGTAAAATCGGCTGAGTGCCTTAAACGCTCGCCTTAGTAGTCCGGTGAAGCTGTTAAGACCTTGCTTGGTCAATAGCGTAGTCAGTTCGACAAAAAAAAAAACCACTGAGTGTGGATTCTGAATTGTCACAAAACTCCCTGAAAAGTTCCCACAGACGGCCACAATCTTGTTTGTTCTTTGAAATTATCGCAACAAACGTGTAAAATCATTACCTACTCGACACTGGCAGTAATAATATACATACTAGAAGATTGGTTGCGTAAAAAAACACCGACTGCATAGAAGCTATGTTTATTTCTTATAGAATTGTGTGACTTTTTCGAGTAAAATAAAAAGGGATGGATAAAAATGAGTTACCAAAACACAATTGTACAACACATACTACTTACAATATATCGTGTCTGTAGTTTTTAGATTTTTGTGATAAGTAGAAACTTGTGATCATAGTATAAAACAAAGTCCCCTACCGCGTCTGTCTGTCTGTCTGTTCGCGATAAACTCAAAAACTACTGAACGGAGTTTCATGCGGTTTTCGCCAGTGGATAAGGTTTTCGTATGTTGAAGGATTTTTTTAAATAATCAGGACGGGACAACGTCTGCCGGGCCCACTAGTAAGTAATAAAATACATTTAAATTGTTTTTAGAAATGTCTGTCTGTTTGTATGAACACGCATCACTGCTAATGTACTGCGTTCTCAATAAAACCTCACCAAGAAAATCATAAAGTATTATCGAGTAACATATAGTCTTGGTTTCAATAAAATCGGTTCACTCTATCAATAGTTATTGTAATTTTAATGGTGACGCGATTTAAGTACAACGGAAAAGTGGACAAGTAAATGAACTTAATGAACTGTAATTAAATGAAATGAGTAATTAACTTAATGAACGTTCTAATGATTTTATTGGTCAATGTTTTTTTTTTTCATTAGGATACACGCGGACAGAGTCGCTGGCATAGTTAGTTCTTTAATATAACTGGAGTTTCAGTATTCTTGGCTGTTGGATTTGTAATCTTTTTTTAATAACGATATCTATACACTACTTCGTCCGTATTGTATTACAATCTAAAACTAAATAACAATAAAACACATTTTAGAATCACCTAATGACTAGTTATAATAAAATGGATAGCGTAAAAACGTATTGCCTCAGATATTAATTAGATTAAGTATATCACCATACACTATTTTCTATAACGGTTGATGCAACACCCGTCGAGATATCTTTGTGGCATAATTAATGCAAACTCAGCACTTATTGTCACATTTAAGCCAAGTGTTACAATTTCTTTATTATTAATGTATAACCTATGTTTATGTAAAGTTTATCGAATACCGTTCAGTAATTTTTGCGTGAAAGAGTAAGAAATATCCATCCTCATCCTCATCACATCAATAATTATCCATTAAAAGCTATATCGGCATCGGTTGCATAAGCCCTTAAATTTATAGGAAGGCAATGTCATTTTAATTATATTTATCATGGATATACAAACACAGCCGAAGTCGCGAACAGCCGCTAGTCTCTAATTTACCTGATAAACAAGCGATTAGCAATAATCGTATATCTGCCGTCGCAGAGGTCAAGAACAATGGAAATTATACCTCAGTCAGGAAATTCTGAGAACATCAAACGAACATTACAAAATAATTTTGAATTATGCTTTCGCATATTAAACACGTTTTTAGATGTGAAAGAAACATCCAACCAATTGTCATGTAAACCGGTATGTATAGTAATTACAATAGGAAATATATTTACACAATATCAGTTTAGGTATGATATTCCCAAAACTATCTTTAGACACTAAGTAAGTGCGTACCGGAAAATCGGTGTGTGTAGACATTTGAATAGGAAGAATATTTACACAAAAACAATTTTGCTATACCGATAGCGGTGCGGTATGGTTGGAACTGAATCGCTACCATCTTACATATGGTAATAAAACGGTGTCAGTGACTGTATTTTTGGTTTATGGCATTTCGGAATCAGAATCTCTTTTGATTGATTTATAATTTCCCGTTATGACATGCTACGTAAACATACATGACTGGCCGTATTGTGCTTGGCGTCAGACTAGCGACGCTTAATATCCCCTATACTGCCCCTCTGTGTACATGTAATGTTGGTTTTATTTTGCAAGTCATCATACGTTTGAACTTTATAAGAATGTATATAATTATTGCTCCAACTAATGTTAATAGTTTCAATAAACGAATTCTAAAATTTAAATATTACATTTTATATTCACACTATAATTAATAGGAACATTCAAAAGAGAACACATTTATTTCATTGTTTTGAGTTGTCACTTATGTCAACAGTCTTCACTTTTTTTTTTGAACTGACTACGCTATTGACCTGAGGGGCCTTCACAGCTTCACCGGGCTACTAAGACGAGCGCTTAAGGCACTACGCCGCTTAGCAACAAGCTTAAGCGTGGGAGAATGGCCGAACCTCGCCCCGGGCTGCTTGGATGCAACACCGCGAATTTGTCTAAACACTATCGATGACGATTCGAATGCTACAAATAAGCTGCCGAATTATTCAGAATATGCAGATGTCGCTTAATTTTATTTCTATCAAGGTGATGTATTGTTTGAAACTGGTATAGTAATTGCGTTTGTTTTTCAAACAATAGAATTGTTTATGTAAGCTTCCGTTGAGGTTGCGATTTTTTTACCTTCAGACATGACATAAATCGTAGGATCTTAAATTAATTATGTATTTATTACTGTCAACTGCCTCAGAGTTAATCCGTGTTAAATTACTACTAGTGGACGCCCAGAGGTCGACATTCGACCATAGTTCATTGATTTTTTTAAGTTTGAATTTTATTAGGGTTAATATCATTGTTGAATGTAGAATGAAAAAGGGTAATTGGAACGTAAGAGTAAAATAATATATACAGTCGAGCATTGCAACCTCTTTCGCAACCTTTTTTGAAGTTCTTTATTGACGGATGTCAAATTGTCTTTTTTATTTACATGTGTGTATATGTTGTGTAAAATTGAAGCACTAGTGTGAGTAATGCATATTTTAATTAATTTTATGTACTTCTAATGCATTTTATATAAAATAAATAGCTTTCTGCACGTCTCCTCCATATAAACTTTAACTATGCCAAATTTCACGTTCATCCGTTCGCCCAATTCCGTTAAAAAGGGATACAAAGCTTAGGCTTCACGTATTAATATAAAGATATGAAACTTGATAACAATAAAATATAACCTAGCGCCACCTAGCTGCGAATTATAGTAATGTTTTTACATGCTATAACTTTTCGAATAAAATGTATTTTCCGTGTTTATACGTGCTTTTATTTGTACATACTGTATCTTAACTTATGTATAACTAGCCTCTGCCCGCGACTTCGTTCGCGTTGAATAATTACTTTAGGCTAACGCTAACACGCAGCGAAAGCTCTCAAGAGAACAAAAACCCCGATTTTGAAATATTCTTCACTGGTGCTCCGCTCCTATTCGTCTTAGCGTGATGATATATAGCCTATAATCTTCCTTGATAAATAAGCTATATTATAAAACAAAGTCCCCTACCGCGTCTGTCTGTCGTGTTCGCGATAAACTCAAAAACTACTGAACGGAATTTCATACGGTTTTCACCAGTAGATAAAGTGATTCATGCGGCACGTTTTGGTATTTAATTTGTCAAGGATTTTTTATAATTAGGCCGGACGTTTGCAGGGCCCGCTAGTAGCACTGAAAGAATTTTTCAAATCGGACCAATAGTTCCTGAGATTACCCCCTACAACGTCACAAACTCACAAACTTTACCTCTTTATAATATTAGTATAGATAACTTATTTTAGTTTTAATTATCGACAAAAAACATATTTTACCGGTTTTCGATTAATCACACCTTCACAGTGTGAAAATTTTAAGAATTTACTAAAAACTTAAGTTTTTAATATCACGTGATTGACGCAACTGGTAAATTTATAGCACTCCTAAATAAGCTAGAAGTTAAATGATAAATATATAATTTATAATTCCTCTAAGAATAATAAGTTATTTTTAATCACGATGACATTTGTAAAGTGTCAGCTGAATTTATAAACGTTATATATTTTATAGACAAGTTTGTCAACTTTAAGAAAAACAAGATGGCCGTCTGGATGCTATTTGTTATTGACAATTATATTATAAATCAAAATGTAATTTATAATATCATAGGTTACAATTACTGTTATGCCATATTATAACTGAGTTAAAAGATTGGATAACGATCCTACCACCCCGCTTATTGGACATACACTGGCTGTTGTAACAGTATATGTTTATAAAAATATATTATATCTATGTTATATACATTCAATAGATAAACCTGGTCGAGGGTCTTGATGGTTCTTCTCGATGATTGAGTTGTTTTCCGAACCGGTAGAAAGTTCAAAAATGCCTCCTCAGGACCTAAATTGGATAAATAATTTTTGATTTTGGAGCGTTAAAGTCTAAGCTTGCTAATATAGGGTATAGTGGATGCTACACTTGGTGTATAATGTGCTCGATCCAGACAAACAGACAATCGCATGTCCTGTCACCCGGCATCCTGACACACTTCCCTATGTGATAAAAATATCTCGTGTCTTCTTCCACGATATACTCGAATTTGACATGCCTCTTTATTATTCTTTCCTGCTAAATTTTCTGCCAAGCCATAGCTTTAAGAAAGAATAACTATAATATTTAGGACTTGAATTTAAACATGTTTACCACACCTGAGATATGGTATAGATTTGTGGTCATGAAATTGCGGCCCACAGCCATTAATTGTAAAGATTTATCAAAACTGATTTTGCATATGTAGTCTACTATCGTTTTGAAAATCAAATCAAAAATACTTTATTCAATTTCGGCCCCCTGAGAAGGCGTTTATAAACGTCAAAGCTACCACCGGTTCGGAAAACAATCCAGTCATCTAGAAGAACCGGCAAGAAACTCAATCTGGTTTATTTTTTCACGATATATGTCTTTACAAAACATGATAGTTACGTTTAGTTTTTAGTGGACAGAGAGGGGCGCCATTTCTAGGCGTCACCATCGTTCATATATTGATCGATTTTATATTAGGTTTTTGGCATTGAAATCCGCTTGACGTGTTGCTAGAACCCATTATCCGGCAAATCGGTAATGTGCTGCGAGACTTGTTTATAAAACCTAACGTTATTATTTAAAAAACTGTTTTTGGACTGAACCTGAAGCCTGAATGGAATGACTAATTTGTTACTGTTTCTAGTATTTAAATTATGTTACTAAATCTAATCTAATATACTTTATGAATTCACGTCCATAATGCTTCCGTGTTGCTGATATAATAATATCTAATTGCACAGTTGACATGTCTAATCAATAATACCTTGACCCAGTTTCTCCAAGATAAACTCTATTTTAACCTTGAAATTAACCGCAGTTTTTAGTTGTTTTGTAGTCAATTATTAGTTAGTCGATTCACCAGGCGAATAAATGATTTCATAAGTTGATTTTGTCATAGATAATCTATGGGACAATCGTACTTTGACAGCTCATAATAAATATTTTAATCGTTTGTTGGTGTCAACTATTCCATCCCTTTGCCCTTGGCAAATAAAGTGTGACATCTACTGGTATAGGTTATTCATAAACCGACGTGAAGTAACAGTGCTTGCATTGTTCGGTCATTGAGAGCGCCGGAGGCCCATTTCCCCTCCCTCTCCTCTCCCTCCCCTAACCCTTCCCCCAAAGGGCGTCAACGCACTTGCGACTCCTCTGGTGTTGTTACTGTCGATGGACGGTGGTGATCACTTAACATCAGGTGACTCAACTGTTCGTTTGTCACCTATGATATAAAAAATATATATA
>MU158730.1:742895-871832 GCA_015888305.1 Antheraea pernyi | reverse complement strand
TATATATAATATATAATTATATATATATTATATATGCTTTAGCGTAGAAGGCGAATGTGAATACTGCAAATGTAAATTAATAGAAAGTAGGTAAAGAATAGATAAAAAAGCATGACCGCTGTTCATTAACCTCAGAGTGGAAGGACGATTTACTTATTCTTTTGAATATTTTTGCTTAAAACGAATTAAAAATTTTGTTTAATGTTTTATTTATTTTATTATTTTATTTTATTTATTTAGGGAAACTTACAGCTAACACTAATAAAATAACAAATAAATAACATACTAAGGCTAATTACAAATTTCCACTTATAAAAACTATAAATAAAGAAAGAAAAGACAGCTACCAATATAGATGTACAAATAATAACATGATTACACGCACAAAGTTGATATTATGTAAAAAAATCTCTAGAGAAACATTTTCTAAGGCATGATACACTATCTGCGAATAAATCTAGGCTATTATCTAATGAATTAAAATATTTACATGCTCGGATCAGAAAGGCATTTTGGCGATATGTCGTTCTGACAAGTGGCACATGTAATAGCTTCGGTTTTCTTAATGTATTTGTAGGGACACATAACTGAACTCTAGATAATAATTCTGGACAGTCTATAATTCCATTGGCTATATTACGTAGAGTGGCAAAAAGTGGAAATGTTTACATCGTTCTATATAATCGGTAAAGTAATAAGAAGTTCTAAATTGCAAATATCGAAGGAAGCGTTTTTGAATTCGTTCAATACGTGTGATGTATATATTATAGTTAGGGTTCCAAACTTGAGAAGCATATTCTAAGTGACTACGAACAAAGGCGCAATACAATATCTTCAGAGTCTTAATGCATTTAAATTCCGACGATAATCTTAAGACGAAACCTAGGGCTTTGGAAGCTTTATTTACTATATTATCAATGTGTGAGTCAAATATGAGCTTTGAATCGAAAATGACTCCTAAGTCTCTTACTGTATTAACTCGTGATAGTATAGTATTCTTAAGTATGTAATTTTGTTTAATTGGATCAGGTTTGCGAGTAAAAGAACAAACAGAGCATTTTAACACATTAAGATCCAGTTTATTCTTATTGCAATAGCTTTGAAAACTATCTAAATCGCGTTGAAGACCAATCGTGTCATCATGACTTGTGATTGGACATAAGATTTTCATATCATCAGCGTAGAGTAAAATGAAGGAATTAGTAAAACACGTTGAGATATCATTAACAAAAATATTAAAAAGAATAGGCCCCAATAGAGATCCTTGGGGAACACCTGACGGGATCTCGACAGGATCAGAAGCATAACCACCGAGAACTACAGTTTGAGTTCGATTCTGCACATACGACGAAAACCACCTGAATAAGTCACCACGAATTCCTAGAGACAATAGTTTGCGTAGTAAAATTACATGATCAATTCTGTCAAACGCTTTACTATAATCAGTGTAGACAACATCAATCTGAGCAGGTTCAGACATAATCCTTGACAAATATTCACTGCATAGTATTAGATTAGACGTTGTTGATCTGCCTTTCAAGAAACCATGTTGATCAATATTGATGGCATGTTTAATGGAAAAGTATAGCTGCTTATATATTATTTTTTCTAAAACTTTAGCAAATAAGCATAATTTACTAATAGGTCTATAGTTTTCTACAATATCTTTAGGTCCCTTTTTATGAACGGGGGTAATAAAAGCAGATTTCCAGATTATAGGGACTACTCCTTCAGTAACTGAACGCTTAAATAAAAGTGATATTGGAACGGTAAGGCTTTCAGCACAATTTACAATAAAATAAGGAGGAATATCATCTGGACCTGCAGATTTACTTAAATCTAGTGACAGTAATAATCTGTATACTTCTTTTTCATTTATATCAACGTATTCTATGTCACATGGAGTTACATTTAGTGGCTCACAATTAACAATATTTAAGTTGTCACTATCTTGTAGAAGAAAATTAGATTTGAAGTATCTACTAAACATATTAGAGATATCTTCTCCCCGACTCGATGACTGCAGGCCAGATTTCATTACCGAAGGGTAAGAAAAGGACTGATTCTTACTCTTTATGTAACTCCAAAAATTTTTAGGAAATTTTGAGATATTGGATTCTATGTGTGCGATGTAACTATTAAACATATCAGCTTCAACTAACTTAACTCTCTCTCTTAAGAGAATAAATGAGTTGTAGTCGGCAATATTACCGTATTTTTTAAATTTACGATGATATTTATATTTTTCCTTTATCATTTTTATTAGTGGAGTTTTATACCAAGCAGGATACTTTAAATTTGAGGAGATGATCTTAGATGGTATATATGTAGTGCGTGTCTTGTAAAGGATCTCGTAGAAATAAGAAATAGCGTCTTCCAATGATCCAGATAAGAGGTGGTGATGCCAGTCTATTTTATTTAATTCTTCTCTTATTGAGTCAAAGTCACCCAATTTGTATAAGAATTTTTGGTACGGTTGACTGGTTAATTTGTGTAATTCTACAAAATCAGTCTTAATGCATAAAGATTTATGATGTTGGTCTTCTGGTACAAGAGGATCATGACACCAGGAGACTGATACCTGGCTATTTGAAAATACCAAATCCAATATTCTATTGTTAACGTTTGAGCAGTGATTATATTGAGATAGGTTACAAGAGCTCAGATCATCGAAAAAATCACTTTGTGTGATACCTTTAATATTTGAAGGTGAATAACCACAACCATCTTCGGCTAAAGTCCAGGATATGTTAGGTAAATTAAAGTCGCCTAGGATAATTACTTTATCCTCAGGACAAGCCAATAACATGTCAGACATATTATTTGAGAAGTTGTGAAGTTGAGCATTTATTGAGCTACCTTCATTCTCAGAGCATATATATACTACACAAACATGTATTTTGTACATAACTTTGGGTTTTTTGTGGTGAAGTTTTAAAGTTACCCACAAATCCTCTGCAGTCGAACACCAATTATCATGAAAATCTCCAGTTAGTTCACGTCGAAGAGCTATAAGAACTCCCCCTCCCATCTTCTGATTCGTTCTACTATAGTCCCTATCTCGCCTCCATACTAGGTAACGATCATCAAACAACTCTTGGTCACGAATACTATCAACAAGCCATGTTTCTGTTAGACAAATCACGTCATATGAATTTTGACATATATTTCTGAAGAAAGTACTTGCCTTTGTCCGTAGTCCCCTAACATTTTGATAATAAAATGTTAAGGGCATTGCAAGAGAATGGTAAATAACACCATCAACTGATGGTAAAATAAAACATCGTTCGATAACATAAACGCCCTCGATTCTATAAAATTAAAAATTAATACAAATAATATAGAACTATAAACTTTCAAGTATATGGCTCTGACACATCGTACGCTAAAACGGTGTTTGATTTCAGCATTATAAATGTAGCAAGTACTAGACGAGACTGATGTAATAAGTAAATTAACTATCACTAACAACATTTGATAAATAAATATTGAAAAATAGGGTAAGACTACCAAAACATAATGTAAATAAATAACTAACATAATATACATACCACACAACCGTAAAGCAATGTCACTCTTATCTTTTAGCCAATTAATAATATATTTGAAATGAACACAGAAAATAAACTGAGGTAATAACAAAAACATGTAATTAACTTGACAATAGGCAAGTGAATAACACAAAAGTGAATGAGCGGTAGATGTAAAACGGTCAGAGGTTCTCAAAGAAAGTAAAATAGCTTGCAGTCGTATTTTACAAAACAATATGATGAAGTGTGCTATGAGTAATAAAACCTTGTTCTATGCAAATTATTATGAAAATATAGGTACTAAAAGTCTTGCAAGGTATATTGATATAACGAAATATTAAATGTATTGTTCTTTTAAGTTAGATATAATATGATAGCAATTAATACCCGCTGCATTATCTGTGAATGCATTTTATAAAACTATTTCTAATAAAACAAGCACGTTGAGATTCAAGTGAGAACAGAACGAATACTTTTATTCAAAGAAAGAACATGCTACAGATAAAATATACAAAAACTAATATATGTTAGTTTCACATTAGTGACAACAGATGTCGGTAGCAGTATTTAATGAGGATTTAGATTATTTAGATATAATTTTCAACACTATTCTCTCTACAGCTGATATCTGCTCCTACAAACAGGATTTCTGTGTATGTTTATTACTTGTATGTACACTGATAAAAGAAAACAAAAAAATACTTTGCCTCATCGACATATAAAAACCCAAGACCCACAGTCTCGAATAAAAGTAGCGCTAAAAACTGACCCGCAAAAACACCCCAGTATACGTGGTTATAGTTATACGATAAACGTATGATTTTGCAAATTCAACCTTACTCGAATGGTTAAAAGTTGTTTCTACAAGGACGCAATCGACGCGAGACTGTTTGAAATGACTGCATAATGCACTCATTTTTGTGTACTGTCTGTGAGACGTTAAGTGTGCATCTCGGGGTTTTCTAAACAATGTTTCCGGTTACTTACTTCTCGCCCGTGCATGCACGCTTCATCGCTTGCCCCACTAAACACATCGCTGACCGCGCAGAGTTTATAAAAATCCCTAAAAAAAGTTATCGTGATATGTTTTTAGATAAAGACCAAATATCCATTGATAGAAAGTTTTATAAATCATATATATTAATACGTGAAGCCTAAACAAACTTTGTATCCCTTTTTAACTATATGAAATTTGGCATACTTAAAGTTTATATGGAGAAGAAGTGCAGAAAGCTATTTATTTTATATAAAATGCATTAGAAGTACATTAAATTAATTAAAATATGCATTACTCACACTACTTTACCTACCTTTACTTTACTACTTTACCTCTTTATAATATTCGTATAAATTATAGATAATATAATTAGTTAATAGCTTCTGCCCGTGACTTCGTACGCATGGAATGGTTATTTTGCGCTAAGACGCAGCGGAAGCTCTGAAAAGGAAAAAATACCCCGATTTTGCAACATTCTTCATTGCTGCTCCGCTCCTATGTGTCTTAGCGTGATGATATATAGCCTATAACCTTCCCTGATAAATGAGCTATATAACACTGAAAGAATTTTCCAAATCGGACCAGTAGTTCCTGAGATTACCCCTTACAACGTCACAAACTCTACCTCTTTATAATTATAGTATAGATTATTAATATAGATTATAGATAATATAATTAGTTAATAGCTTCTGCCCGTGACTTCGTACGCGTGGAATGGTTATTTTGCGCTAAGACGTAGCGGAAGCTCTGAAAAGGAAAAAATACCCCGATTTTGCAACATTTTTCATTGCTGCTCCGCTACTATGTGTCTTAGCGTGATGATATATAGCCTATAACCTTTCGTGATAAATGAGCTATATAACACTGAAAGAATTTTCCAAATCGGACCAGTAGTTCCTGAGATTACCCCTTACAACGTCACAAACTCACAAACTACCTTTTTTTTCTCGAACTGACTACGCTATTGACCCGGCAGGGTCTTTACAGCTTCACCGGACTACCACAAACTCTACCTCTTTATAATATTAGTATAGATATGTTATTTGTATAACAAAGTAGAAACTGTATCGCAATATTAATTAGATGAGATATCTTAAAATGTTTAATCGACTGTTGTTATTTATCGTGCCACCTTAGTGATTCGTCTGCAAGGCTGTATAAGGAAACAATTTATATCGTCCGTTAAAAAAAAGGTGTGTGTGCGATTCACACACGATAGAAGTGAAACTTCAGTAAATCGACAAGAGAATGAGATGAATATATATAACAAGGGTAGGATAATTACAGAGTTTATTTGTTTAAAAATAGATTTATTATTTTTTTATTAATTAATTCAAAAATATATTTCAAAGCGCAAAAAAATATATAAGGCCTTTTGGCATAAAACCCTAATTGCAGTGATACGTACTTTATGCTTTTGTCACATAACTCGATCATATGTGATGTATATACTGTCGTGCAATTTATAAACGCAGTAAAGAACATGTTAACGGTTTCGAGAAAAATGCGGTCAAATGTGAAATTGTATTTGTGGTTACCTGCAGTTTATGTGTTTATTAATGAATTTATTATTTAGCACAACAAAATATAAAAATACTCACAAACACTGTTAAATAATAACACACCACGCTGACTTCTTACTGAAAAGCTGTAATACGCAGCCGCATACAGTGTACAGTAGTATTAGCTCACGTACTTTTTACATATACTAAGACGTTAAATGCTCAAATATAAGCAAGTATTAAACAGTGTGCAATATACATATACATCGACATTTGCTCTCTCGCTCTGGCTCACTAATTTTTGTATTTGTGTCTCTTACCTGTCGTTTTTCCATTGCATCCGGTTTGAAATCACGACGATTCTAAAGAAGTTTCACTTCAAAAAGAGGAAACGATACACACCGCGCCGAGTTAAAAAAAAATCGGTTAGGTGTGAATCGGACACGTGCACCGAGGAGTCTGTTTTCACTTTACGATTTTATTGTATACCAAAAAAAATGTATATTCTTTCATTCGTTTCAGGGACTCTCATTCGGTACAACTTTATTATTAGTTACTGTATTTTACGAGTGTGAACTTATAATCACTTCTGGTCTGACGCTTACGTGTAATAATAGTAGTTATCTTTTTTGTGATAAAGCAAAAAGAAGTTAAACAAACATGTTTTGTTTTAGGGGTGTCCTTGATATTTGAATGTTAGTTTTATTTCTTAGAGCATCCGCTACGATAGCACGCTACGTATCAAACGTTACAGGCAGCATTTTATAAGTAGTATGGAGTTTGAAAATGGCTTTCCTTTTCCGCGAACGGAATGGAAAATGAGCTTTTGTTTTAATGTATACACGGCTTATTATTGTGTGTGTAATTGAATTCTAGTGGTGCTTAGCTACAGATTTTCAACTCGAGGATGATAATTAGCCCAACTATAACTAGCCTATATAGCCTAACTATATATATATTTCGAAAATTACGACATGTAGCGGATTATGATCTATTGAAGATGGTATATTTTGCATTACCCCAGTCTATCCTATCTTACTGTATCACGTCATGGGGAGGGGCAAAAAAGACTCATTTAATCAAACTTGAAAGAGCACAACGAATATTATTAAAAGTAATGGCATTCAAACCTTTCATTTACCCTACAACAAGTCTTTATAGTGACTGGGATGTTCTGTCGGTCAGAAAACTATTTATTAAATATACAATAGTTGAACAACATGATAGGGTTCCTTACACGCCTGATCAAATAACAAGTAGGCGGAAATACTCAGTTTGTTCTACAAAGCAATACAAAACTTTTTTTGTAAATAAATTTAATTTTTATCTCGGCCCTATTTTATATAATAAACTAAATAAAATTCTTGACATATATCCACTAAATAATCATAAATGTAAGGAAGTAGTTGTAGCCTGGTTGAAGACGCAGAAATATGAAGACATAGAAAATTTATTTGCAATCATACGATAATTGTCTGGTAGAATTATAAACAATTAGGCATATTTATATACATTCATACACATACACACTTATTATATAAAAACTAGTTAGACACATCCAAATTTAATATGTACTCGTATATTATGTATGTTGATAAATATTTTATTTATCACAGTATACTCTATATATCCATATATTACGATGTAACTAAATTAAAATGTTTGTAAGCTATATCTATGACAGACACGCTATAATACGTCACAGTACAGAGATTAGCGTCTGAGATACAGGCTCGGCCTAGTTCAGGCGCTAAGATACATAAATATGTAACAATACTGTATATCATAATATAAACCTTTTGTATTTGTATTAATTAGTAACGGCTCTCGATTATGACTTCGACATTTTCAAATACATATTTGAAGACGACGCTATGGTCTTATAACGGTATTCTCCTTGACCCAAAACTCGGGATCATTTGTTGTTGGGAAACTTAGTTCGCTTAACTCTTGGACTGTTGAAAACCACAACGGTGTTACTACAAAAAAGTTAAATACGTGTTGAACCCTGGATTTAAAAAGGGCCCTTATTAAATGCACCGCGGTCGCTGAATGTTCGCCATCTTGCTCTTTTGTCTCGCTTTGGTTACGTTGGGTTAGACTTGTGAAAAAGGATAACGCGAACTTGCCTCGGGCGAGCGCGGTGCATTTATTACAAAACCTGTTTAAACCAAGTATTTAATACGTATTTAACTTTTTTGTAATAACACAGCAAGGGTTTAAGTTCTATACAAACTTATGTAGACTTTATAATTCACTGACCAACGGATACTTCACAGTATAAGTTTAAATAATATACCGGATTTATTACAAAATTTGAAAAACTCGAACAATAACAAGTTATATAATGTACGATTATAATTTTAAAAAAATGGTTAAATATCGTAATATATTTGTTATTATTGCTGTTATTGAATAGTAAATAGACCACAGAAATTTGTAGACAGGTATACCCTTACTATTGTGTATAAGTAGGATTTTTTCCTTTACAGATGCATGTCTGTATCATCGTGGACCACAGCCTGGTTTTATTTTCCTGTTTGACATGAGAGGCGTCCGCTTGGGTCACATCACTCGAGTCAGTTTATCGTAAGTGCTTATTTTCTCCAACAATATTTGTTATTAAGTACCGTGGGTAATATTATGGAAGGACATAAGAAGAATGAGCCGAACTGTAATAAAGAATGCAGGCAATATTGAAGGTAATTAGTATATAATGTATCGGGGGATATTAAATTTTTATCACCCAATCAGGAAATAAGTAATTTTCAAACACTGAGCAAATTACGTCAACTATACAAAAAGAAAATATTAACCAAATATATAACCGATAAAAAAAAAGCCTTGCGGGACGCCTGACAAATGAGAAACATCGAAATTATTCTGTACAGGCAATATGCATAAAAGCATAGTTCATGACAGGAAATAAGTATGGCATAATAAAAAAAATATTAAAATTATTTTCGAGATAAAGGTGTATATAAACATTTATATTCATTAAATACAAAAATGAAATCCAAAATCATATAGCATGGCGACGCATGTCGTGGTGACACGTCGCCACGCCAACAATCGGTCTGATCCGCCGCTATAGACGTTTCTCATAAAAAATACATCATAACGTTTTATATACTTAATAAGTGAGCTAGTTAGATTGTCATAAACCTACCAAAATATCAATAATTAAACGTTTACTACACTATTTTGAGGAGTTCACTGGTGTATCATTTAAATCTCAGCTCCGATACTAATGAAAACGAGAGAGCCTCTTGAAAACATCCCTCTTACAATATTTTGTTTAGTTTGTTTGAAACTCAGCCAATGTAAGCACCTTTCACAATGCCGCAGTATGAGTATCTTACTTTCACTAAATACATGTTGAATAAGTTTTATTTTAAGCTTTAAACTAACAAATAATATCAACTTTTTTGAACAAAATTACCGATTTTAAACCTGTGGTACAAATTAAGGCTCGCCAAACAGGCACAATAACGAGAAAAAGTACTTTATTAATTGCGTGTTAAGGTTGAATTCACACTAAATGTTGTTTATGTTGTCTTTTCATTTGTGACGGGAGTAATTTATTGCTTTGCTCATTTTATCGTAAGTATTAGATAATATTTTGAACTTTTGTGACTTTATTAGTAGGTGTCATAGTTGTAATTAGGTTGAACTTAAAACTTTTTTTCTCCCTTTCTTAGTAAACAAATGGCTACATAAGTATATATTTACGCGGACAGCAGTTAGCTTCCATTTTGTACGTGACTCTTTATCTAGTTATTGTTGATCGAAGTTCGTACCGCGCCATAAGAAGTTACACTTTAAAAATATTTTTTCTAAATCGATTTATATATGATAAAGTTCTGAGGTGACATTAAAAAACCTGAATTAAGAACTTTCACCTTTTTGTAGTCATTTAAAAATGGACACTATCAAATATTAATTTCGTATTATTCATCTTAGATAAATATTCACACTTCTGTAATGCAAAGATTACGTAAGTACTAAAGCGGCGCGTGGGTTTCTTTGATTTGCTTATTTTTGATGACTGAGGGATTAGTGCGGTCTGGAGGTGATTACGTCAGCAATATTTTTTTTTTAATGTCATAACTGCCAGTTTAACTTGTGGTTCACCTGATTTTAAGTGATCACCACCGTCCATAAACACTAACAACACCGGGGGAGTCGAAAGTGCATTGCCAGCCTGTGTTTGAGTGAAAGGGAGGGAGGGAGCAGGGGGGAAGAGAGGTGGGTCACTGGCGCTCTTACTGACCGAACGAAATGCAACAATCCAAGCACTGTTACTTCACGTTGGTTTTCTATGAGAGGGTGGCACTACCCCAGACGAGCCGACCAATTCTTGTTGAAACCAATAATAGCTTCAGCGTGGCTCTACCACTCTTAAAATCTTATTATTAGCTTCTAGTCGTGACTTCGTTCGCTTTGAATAATTACTTTAGACAAACGTTAACATGCAGCGGAAACTCTAAAAAAAACGAATTTGAAACATTCTTTGTTGGTGCTCCGCTCCAATTGGTCTTAGCGTGATGACAGCTTGATGACTTTGCTGAGGCGAGGGGGTCAGAAATTACAAAAATTCTTCTTACGTAATACTCGTACCCTGTATTTGATTTGCATTTAGTGCTCCAACTGGTCGATTCTGACTATGTTTTGCTGTGTCTTATAGCGCCACCTATCGGATTTCGATTTTGAGATTTTCTTTTCTTAAACTAAACCAACATATATGAACGTATGTAGAAGTTTGTAATGAAAATCACAGTGACACCTGTTGGAGATTAAGGTTAAATATACATTGTCGTCTAGACAAAATAAGTATGTGTGTACATAACCTAAACGGATAAACTCGTTTAGAAGTTATACGATCATTAGTCGCCTTAATTTGACATGCTCTTTACCGCGTGAAAACGCTTTCGCACACTGATATGTGCTCAGAGTGATGTCTTTATTTTTAGGAAGGTAGCTAGGAAAGTATTTTATATTTTTATTTTAACTAGACCAAGTGACACTGTACCTTATTCTAGACACAGTACAATATAAAAACGACGACAATTATCGAAAGATGCTTTGGCAGTCGCCAGCTCTTGAAACGCGAGAAACCAAAAAAACGTCATTGCTACGGATTGATTTGTCATCATATAATCTACCATTTCGATTGATTTTTTTTTATATCATAAGAGGCAAACGAACAAATGGGTCACATGATATTAAGTGATCACCACCGTTCATAGATACTTGCAACACCGTGGAGTCGCAAGTACGTTGCCAGCCTGTGTTTGGGGAAGCGGAGAGGGGGGCCTCCGGCGCTCTCACTGACCGAACGAAACGCAACAATGCAAGCACTGTTACTTCACGTCGGTGAAGTCGGTAGTACCGCGGGCGAGCCGACCCATTCATGCTGAAACCAGTAATAGCTTCAGCGTGGCTCTACCACCTACTATATTTTTATCCACACCTTACAGTCCACGTCAATCTTTTTGTCCGCTCTGAGTATTTCGTTAATTTCGGGCTTGCGCATAATAATATAATCAAGAATTTTTTTTTTATTGTAGCACGGCAGAATAACTGCACTATGACTGATGTTAGGCACAGTACAATCCAAAAGCAATGGCGACCACCGCGTGACACACTATCCATCGCCGGTCGCCGCTGTCATGCCGGTCTGCGAAAAGCTGGATATTCACATGCTGATTATGAAACGCGACCCGTAGAAGCGTATCATTATGACAGGCTTTTTCGCCATATACATGGTGGTTATGACCCAGTCAGGCTGTAAACCCATACCACCCCGCTTTCGCCATTTCCTCGTTCGTTATTCAGCAGGGTGCATGCACCACGTGCAGTTGAGGTTGGCTTGGGTGTCTCAAGTCTTATGATGTTATTCGACACCCCAAACAAAAGTTAAAATATTGCCACTGAAATCCAAAATTTCGTTAGGAGTGCAGCATGGCATGGCAGTCGATACACCGAACAAGTTAAAAATACAATAAAATAAATGCAAAGGACATGTATAAAACAAATATTTAAATGTTTATAGCTTTCAAAAGGACCGACAAAGGTAAAGGACCGACAAAGGTAAAGGACGTAAAAATGTGATTGTTGTTGTGTTGTGTGTAGTTTAAATTATCGCATGGATCCCACTTGAAGTGTTGAGGTTAAGTTGTCGTAAATGTTTTAACAACGAGAAATTGGCTCATTGTGTTTCCACTTTGTGTTTGTGCAATCGGTGACATTGTCATTTATTTCTCATCAGCCACCAGTAACAGTTTTTTAGGTAATAGTGTTAGGTTTTACAACAAAGTCCCAAAGGAAATTACCTATTTGCCGGATTGTGAATTGAAGCGCTACGTCAAGCGGGTAATGTTTTATATCCTAGGCGGCAAACGAACAGGTGGGCCACCTGATGTAAGTGATCACCACCGTCCATAGACACTTGCAACACCAGAGGACTCACAAGTGCGTTGCCAGCCTGTGGGGGGGGGGAGGTAAGGAGAATGTGGAAGGGGAGGGGAGGTAAGGAGAATGTGGAAGGGGAGGGGAGGTAAGGAGAATGTGGAAGAGGAGGGGAGGTGGCTCTCCGGCGCTCTCACTAACCGAACCAAACGCAACAATGCAAGCACTGTTACTTCACGTCGGTTTTCTGTGAGAGGGTGGTACTACCCCGGGTGAGCAAAATGTCAAAAGGCTATTATAGAGTGGATCAATATGTGAACGATGGATATGTTTGCAATTGAGTCATCTCTGTGTATCCATTAAAAACGTTTGTGACATAAACCTAATGTATTCTAAATATTATATGTATTTGTTAAAAAGATAAACCCGATCGAGTTTCTTGCCGGTTCTTCTCGATGGCTGGGTTGTTTTCCGAACCGGTGGTAGTTGTGACGTTCATAAGTGCTTTCTTAGAGCCTAAATTGAATAAAGTGTTTTGATTTTGTTACGATCTAAGGCCATAGAAACGTCGGTTTCTTATTTCTCCGTTTTAAGGCAAAGGTATCTACACCATGCAGCCAAGGCAGACGTCATTTCATAATTGCTAATTCTAGAGTGTCTTGTGATAATTTCAATGATCGAACAAGATCGTGACTCTTGTGTTATATCTTGTGTTAGAAATTTCCATGGAGTTTTTGTGGCATCTCGGAATTCATGCTCCGTGGTATTATTCCGATCCACGTCACTTGTGCACAATATCCGAACTATATTACGTAAAACACCACCAATATTACAAAATAAAAATATTATACATGACATATACATGAGAGACTAAGATCCCACCAAAAACTCCAAATAAGAATGTTTAGTTGGTCTATGACTGTAATGACATTAGCACAAGACATATTGATCAGGCTTGCCACCATTCTCATTATTTAAGTTCTATTCTATATAATACAATTAAAATCTCTTAATATTCATAAATTTATTAAAAACAAATGTAAAAAGATACTGGAAATTCCCCATTGGACTTATGAGGAAAAAGAAATAATTTTGTATTTTACAAAATATAAGCTGAATTAGTAATTTTGTAATAATGAATACTAATTAAATCGTAAGTAGTATGAAAGTGCACTCTAATCCAAACATCAAACACATCATACAACACAACCTTACATTCACATTTTCTTAGTAACCGTTAGTTTTTGATGTGATAACGTCTTATAAATCGATGAACGCCGGCTGCACGCACGAAAAGGCAGGCCTTATTGTCATGTTCCGCCCGAGCCGAGCGTGCAAGCGACAGAGAGGCGTGATTAAGGCTAAGCGTTAAGGTGAGATTGTAGCCAAGCGCGTACCTGTTATTTTTTTTTTATTTCTTCTATAACGTAGCCGGATTTTAAGTTGTTTACTACTATAAACAAGCACGGTTATCTATATATATATATATAATAGGAACGTAAATCTAACGTGTCTGTACTTTTCGATTTTCGTCCAAAAGAATGTTGCAGGTGTCTAGGAAAAAGTAATAAAATAAATTTCAATCATTTTTAGAAATGTCTATCTGTCGGTATCGATAATTTATGTATATAGATTACGTATTATTTAACCACTGTTGTATTTTTGTTTTTTTTTTTTGCAACCAATCTTTCATATTATTACTGACATTGTCGAATAGGTAATAAATATTAACAGTTTCCCGTGATAATCACGATGTTCTTCAAAATGGCGGCCCTCCTGCTAGAACTCTCCAGGGAGTTATTGTGGCATCTCAGAATTCACGCTCCATCTCCGCTCCCTATTTCTCACTCACTTCACTCACCTGTGCATAACAATCGAATTATATTACGTAAAATGCCATCAATATTACAAAATATAGAGTTAAATACCACAAGATTATGAATAAAATGTAAAACCGCTATTAGGTGGTAGAGCCACGCTGAAGCTATTACTGGTTTCAGCATGAATGGGTCGGCTCGTCCGGGGTAGTACCACCCTCGCATAGAAAACCGACGTGAAGTAACAGTGCTTGCATTGTTGAGTTTCGTTCGGTCAGTGAGAGCGCCGGAGGCCCCCCTCCCCTCCCCTTCCCTTCCCTCAAAAGGCTGGCAACGCACTTTCGACTCCCCTGGTGTTGTTAGTGTCTATGGACGGTGGTGATCACTTAACATCAGGTGACCTAACTGTTCGTTTGCCTGCTATGAGGAAAAAAAAGTGAGTACGCGGTCCCGCAGAAAACTCCTCGTCCTTTTTATCCTCTCGTGTCTTCTTATGACAAGATTATTGTACGCGTATAAACAATTTTCTAGATATGGACGAACTATACTTACTACTAACTATAACTGCAAGGACACAGTTTCCAAATGCAGTGGTTTCTAATATACATACAATTTACACTGCATTAACTATATAATAGTTTAAACAAACCTGATAACCTTTTGTATACCAAAATTATACAACAAACCTGATAACCTTTTGTATACTAAAATTATACCTGTGTATTACCTGAGCAAGTGTGTGTGTTTGCTCAGAATTTAACCATATTAACGTATATCCAAACACGGAGTATGAAATTTACGTCAGATATTGATATATGCACTCAGTACCGAACTGTGTACTCCAGAGGTGCTCAAACTTCAACTGCTAGCAATCCACCTCAATATTGTTAGACTACGATCGATGGACGCTGAACAAATCAAATCAAAATATCCTTTATTCAATTTCGGCCCTGAGAAGGCGCTTCGGTAACGTCAAAGCTAAGGTTCGGAAAACAAACCCAGTCATCGAGAAGAACCGGCAAGAAACTCGATCTGGTTTATCTCTGCATATTATATATTTTTGCAAAACATGAATAGTTAAATTCGTTATTAGTGGATGCACAGAGAGGTGCGTCATTTCCAGACGTCACAATCGTTTGATCCACTCTATAATAGCCTATAGATATTAAAACCCGCGTGATATGGTTCTTGCACCTACTGTCCGGCAAATCGGTAATGTGTTTTGGGACTTTGATATAAAACCTAACACTATTACCTAAAAAACTGTTTTTGTACTTAGTGAGCCTGAAGCATGGAATGACCAATTTGTTGTCGTTTCTAGTATTTAAATTATGTTGGTCTTTTACTAGATCCAGCATATGTAAGTTTTTGGGGACATACATTAAATTATTAAGAATATATCGTCATCTAGTTAGGTGTGGTCTCGGACGGTCCGGTTCCAAAGGGGTTTCCTTCCACGAACGATCCGGTTGTCCGATGTTTTTCCTGGAGACTACAGTATGGGGTGCTTCAATGGGAATATAAATAGGTTACTTAAGGGTCGGCAACGCGCATGTAACGCTTCTGATGTTACAGGCGTCCATAGGCTGCGGTGACCGCTTTTCATCAGGCGGCCCGCATGCTTGTTTGCTACCGTCGTAGTATAAAAAAAAGGTGTAAATAACTCTAGCTAAAAACGATAAAATAAAGTGATGAGGGGGTTATTCTGGCCTAATCGTGGATCGAATAAATGTTAGTTGTTTATTACATTTGGTTTTAGTTACCTACGAAAACAAAATTTTTGAATAAGTATCGGCTAATTTTTCTCGAGATCGACTCAAAACGCACTCGCGATTGACCGTTTGAGCATCGCTGATTTACCCCATTTAGCATTGAACTGTGTCTAATTGAACTCAGTGTCGCAATCAAATGAAATATAACCCTATATATAATAAGTTGTGGAAATATTGTTCGATTTTTCGCACCTATTTTTAAGAAGCGTTATCGAAGAGCCCGAGAATTGGAGGTAGTTAATTGTACATAATTTATTTTCATTATGATGTGCTAAGTGAAATGGTAATATTACAATACAAGGAAATTTAAAATTTAATGAATTTTCCACGTATGGTAGGCGTTCGGGTGCAACCACTGTACATAAAGTGTATAAGTAAACAACACATAATGACGTGTTTTTAAAGCATAACTATAGTACAAGTGGCTAAATATTCGCAAAATTTAATTATAGTCTATGTATAATTAGTAATGCATACCGACATTATGTTAGGGGTCGTTCATAAAATACGCGTCACGCAAAATTTGGTTCCTCCATCTCTTTGTAACGCCGCGCCGTCACATTTCTTGCAACCCATCAATTGCGTCACGAAATAGATTCTATTACACAGTACAAATTATAAACGTAAAAGTATTTATATATTTCGAAATGTGAATTGAATGATCGATATAAAAATAAAATTTTAAAAATTGAGAACCGGCTTGTCACAAGACTGATGTGATACATCAAAATTATTTAGTACAGGTAATATGCATAAAAGGAGAGCTTACATTAAATAAATATGATAGAAACAAAAAAAAATTAAGATTATTTTTTTCTTTAATAAACATTTATATGTATATAAAAGCTAAAATTTCAAAATCGCGTCGCCACGCCAACAGTCGATCTGACCCGCCGCTATAGATGTTTCACATCAATATAATGCGACAGAAAATATTTCAAAATTTCGAACGTCACGTTTCTTTAGTCGTATGCAACATTAACAGTAAGTGACACCCCTTCCTCCATTAATGCGAACATATTTTATGGACCGTCCCTTACAAATAAGCCCAGAAAAGAGTTTACGTTTTGGCTTACACTATGGTTTTTACGACATTTTAATTTACAAATTTATTGTAACCTGTTGTCATGGTTTCTATTTTTGTAATTAATTTTAATGATTATTAAAATTTTATTATTTTTATTTTATTATATTATATAATTTTATTATTATTACTAATATGGCGTTTACAATATTTTTATTAAATAAAATGATATTCAAATGATTTAAACGGAAACGCGACCGGAACATTAACACTAACGCTAACCACTAACTACTTTATTAGGAGTTCGGTCTATAGAAGATACGACGTCTTTAATCGTCAGTTGGAAAAAAATGATTGGCGGGCAATTCTATGTCAAAGTAATTTGTTACACTAATCACGTATAGCGACGATGCAGTCAGGAATGGCAATAAACACTCTGAAGGCACTGTAACTATTTATCTGAGCAGAGCTTCGCCTTACAGTAACTTCCACATAGGAGTGCGTGCAGATCAGCGACATATTGCCCTTTATATGCTCCCACCAATGTAGTCTCACACCGGGGTGAATAATTAATAGCCGACCAATAGCGTTCGAGGTCATTAGTAACACCCCTCATAAAGTCAATAGCGCGGTATCGCAGGTCAATAGTGGTTCCCCGGGTGGCGTTGTAAGGCGAAGCGCTGCTCGGATAAATAGTCACAGTGCTTGCAGAGTGTTAATTGGTTTCCCTATCAAAGACCTAACATCATATCTTAGTCACTTGGTTCTCTACCGAAAATAATAATTATCATAATAGCTCCATTTAATATAAAGTTATTAAAGTTCTAAGTAACTTCGATTTTATAACCACTACGCGGTCAGCGATGTGCCTTTTCTTGTGGAATAGTGGTGAAAGCGGTGTAGCGCATATGCCTTCTCCTTTATACATAAAATATATTACTAAGATAAACAACGCAGGCTAAGTCACGGGTATTAGTTAGTCAACTTTAGAATTCTCATTATACGTATAGAAACGATTATAAGTGTTCTTATATTGCATGCACTGCAGGAGTTCTGTTAATCTAATATAAAAAGGAATCCTACGTTACGATTTCAGAAGTCTTCGTAAATTCTTCACCTACGTACAAGAGGCGATGCCGGTGAGAATGCGCGCGATACATGTTTTAAACACAGAGCCCGTGGTTGATAAACTCATGCTGTTAATCAAGCCTTTTATGGAAAAGAAGTTCTTCAATATGGTAAGCTAGTTTTATTGAAGTAAATACCTTGGGAGGGCTTTGAAATTCTGATAGGAGCCTATATTGTGTGATAAAAAGTGGTGGAAGTAAACACTGTGTCGAGGAGAGTGTTGAAAACACGAGTTCTTATTTGTTTAATTATTTGCATAGTAGAGGGACAATTCTAAACCCCAGAACTAGGAAATGTCACGTCGATACCAGAGACGAATAGGGTTGCCGAGTTATAGAAATATCTGTAAAAACACAGAAAAATTTACAAACTATTACAAAACTTATAGAAAAATGTTGCCAGGATTTCTGGTAAAAACAACAATAATGGTATTGGATACACAACCTTACAAATTAAAAGGAAATACATGCTCATTCTTAATTATGCACGATTGTGGTACTAATCGTGACTACGAATTAGCCTGTAATTCAGAATTTATCTCGTCTAGAAACAAGGCAGTTGTGAACAAAAAATCTATATGTCAAGTGTCGACCCTTGTAAACGCGAATAGGGCATAGTTTACTAACAAGGTTAACCGCTACATAACCATAACATATTATTTAAATAACATACATTAAGTTACCATAACATGTACCTATTTACTAAAAACATACAAATGTGTTTCAATTATTTAATTTACATAATGAATCTCATTAACAAGCCAATTATTAATTTATGTAAGAGACTGATAATTTTTATGATAATTAAATACTCATTAATAACCTGCTGTAATATGGGCACATTTACTTATATCTCATCGGAATATATTTTCCTTTATGATATAAAATATATAGTATTTACAACTGATCTCAGAAGGAAATAATTTGCTACTCCTGAGGAGTTACTCATGTATACAGCTGAAATGCAGTATTATGAGTACAGTTGCTTTGTTGCAGAAATAGGTATTGAGATAATACTTCAACGGCCAAACTTTGCATATATTCCACCACTTTTACAATTTAAATCTAATTAAAAATAAGAGACAAAGTAATAGATCTTTTATAGATCCGATTAAGGATTCGATCAGGATATATTTTCGATTAATGTTAGGCATTTATTTGTTATATATAGTTACGCCTATAACAGGGTCTAGCAGCATTCTCAACCAGAATATAGTAATATATTACGAGTATGTATAGTAATTAACAACTTTTTTTCTGTTTAATTAATATCTTCTCCAATAATATTGCTAATTTCTTCTATTATACAAATATTCTTCTGCCGTTAAGAATATTTTCTTTATTTGCTTTCCTTTCTTTATTTAACACTAAGACAATATACGTGAATTATATAATGGGTATTAAAGGTATAGGAATTATTGTGTTACTAATTATATTATTTATTTCTACAAAAGACAGTAAAATACAATACAAAAACATAACTTCTCTCTCAACATTAACTCTTATTTTGGTATGATAAAATGCTGGATTTTACACATATTTTTAAACAATTCCAGTTGAAATTCCACAACAAAAACGAGGATCTGGAGAAGTTTTACGAAACGGTCATGCCCAGGTCTTCGCTGCCGCCGGATTATGGAGGAACTTTACCAGACACGCAAACCCTACACAAGAAGTGTATGCAACAGTTAGAATCATTAGAATCTTACTTCAGAGCTGAGGAGGAGCAAAGAGTCGCCGTATTACCTGACAAGAAGAGAGACAAGGCTATGGAGAGAGCTTTCAAAAACCTCGAAATAGATTAGATGTATACAGTTAAGTATAGAATGTTCTCTCAGGCTGAGTTGCACCAGTCAATGTTAACGTCAAAACTTCGGCTAAATTAGTTAGGCGTTAAATAAGTTGCACCAATTGACAATAGTTAAAATGACGTCGCGATTTAACGTTAACCAATACCGTTCCTTTTGGCTGTATTAGCTCCTTTAAGCGTTATTGTTATTGTCAATTTTTGAACTGGTTTCCAAGTGTATTAGTAAATATTTTCAAATATTTTGTTATTACTGTGAGAAATTCTGTGGGAACATCAAAATAGTTCTTCTGATGATAAAACTAGAACTTTGAAGATAATTTGCGTCTTACAAAGAAGAAAACGTATCTTCCTAGAATTGATCCGGTTGGAAGTTGTACACGGCAATATTTTTGGATACATTTCAAGAGCTTCTAAAAATTAGTAGGTGCTTTGGATTTTGACTTAGAGCATCTGTGAAGGCAACGAACTAGAAGTAAACAATGTTCTATTTACACGTTATTAAAATGGAATATACACTATAAAATGTAATAACATCATATATAATAATAATATATGATACGCTTGTATTACTTTCATCCGTATTAACTATTGATGTAAATAAATCAATACATGAATATTGAATATATCTACAACTTCACGTTTCAAAGTAAATAACAAACGAAATTACGAATCGTATCGAAAACGAATCGTAATTACGACGCATTTTTTTGCGCGCAATGAACATCTAGTGACAGATAAAACATAGAGTTACCAAGTAAAAATGTTACCCTTTTTGATTTTAGGGACTGATTGTATTATTTACCTAGTAACCTTAATCCGTGTTATTACAAAAAAGTTAAATACGTATTAAATACTTGGTTAAAAAAAAATCCTAATAAATGCACCGCGCTCGCCCGTGCCAAGTTCGCGTTGTCCTTTTTCACATGTCTAACCTTTTTTTTTTACATGAGGAAATCCTTTCGGATATCCACCCTAGCCGGGCAGCTGAGAGTGGGATATGTCCGACTTGCACGGACTAAAACCCCATGGTGCCTCCTTACACCTCTTTCGCCGGAGAGCAGGAACTGCCTACGGCACTGCGTCTGCTCACCCGGCAGGTGCCGGCTCCTCATAAGGGGCTCCTTCTGCGGCCTGAGTGGGTGAACATAGTAGACCCCTCAGGGAGGGGCGGGTGTTAACCCCCCCCCCGACGAACTGTAGGAGTCGCACGGCACAATGCGCCTCCACCACGTGGGCCTGCTATAGAGCAGGGCGACAGACGTGCCCGCGTCACGTCGCCCGCAGGCCCTTTACAGCGGCATTAGATCGTTTCCGACCCATCGCCGCCGTGTTCGTCGGCCACGGGAGATGAGCCTGGTGGTCTGCTCCCTCTCCCTCTCCGCCGCCTCCTTAGAGAGCATAACTGCCTCGCAGTATGAAGCGACGGAGTTCCACCCGGTCTCGCTCTCAACCATCTTACAGACGACAGTCGAGAGCGAGAGATCCGGGCTTATGGCCGCGACGAGCTCGCGGTGTGGCACGTCCCAGGCCGGACAAACTGCTAATGTGTGCTGCGCGTTGTCCGTCGCGCAGCCACAATGATGGCACCCTGCCGCTGGCTCCCGACCTATACGACATAGGTGGCTCCCGAAGCAAGCGTGCCCCGAGAGCACCTGTGTCAGCCGGAAGCTTAGGGTGCCACTCCACCTGGTGAGCCATTCGGCCATGACCGGCCGAACGGCTTCAATAGTTGCCACGCCTGAGCTCGGCCGCTCAAGTCGTCGGTGCCATTCGTCGACCACTAGGGCATGGTGGAGCTGTGACCTCAGCGCCTCGATTTCCCGGGGCGCCAGTCGTCGTCCTCGCTCCAGCGCCTCCACGTAACCTAACGTAAGCAAAGCGAGACAAAAGAGCAAGATGGCGAACGTTCAGCGACCGCGGTGCATTTAATATGAGACCTTTTTAAAGCCAAGGTTTATTAAATACGTATTTAACTTTTTTGTAATAACACCGAATAAGTTTAACTATTACAAAACGTTTGACGGTGCAACTAGTTCTGGTAAATAATATGGCTGTTAGTGGCTCTTGTCATTGTTATGGTTAATTTTATTCGTTACATTACCTACACGTTGGTGCAACTCTGCCTTAATATCTGTTGTGAATTGTCATCTTCGTAATGTATCCATTATATTAAATTAAATAGCGTAAAGCTTACTTTGGTGTTAGTTACGTGTAGCGTAGCGGATAGTATTAGATTTTGCGTTCATAAATTGCTTTTATTGAAGTTTTAGTGATTATTGTATGTGGTAAGCATTATATTATGTATTTTCATACACATTATATTACCAACGCTGTAAAACAGAAAATCAATTGGAGTACACCGGAAGCAATACTCGAAGACCTGTTCACTATACTGATCTATTTGCTTCGCTGATACATTCCGTCCTTAGATAATATGGACTAAACTACTTATATATCAATAAGCACTCCTTGTTTGTATGCTATACATTGATTATAGTAGAAATGACGTGGATAGTTGAATTTTTATGCTGTTTTATCATATTCAGAACTAAGTAAAGTATTCGATTACTTGTTGCGTCTGTCTTTTATGAGAATCAAAATTAAAATGCACTATAACAATAAATACAGTGTTGCCAATTCCTTTAAAAAAAATCTTAAAACAGGACATTCTTTCTCGTATAAAGTCTCGCTGTCAAAAATGTCAACATAAAAATAAGTAATTGAGAAAATCACTGAAAATGAAGCAAATATCTTAAATGTATTATTTAAGACCTTAATGTATGCTTAGTCTTCCAAATTGCCAATATCGACTTGCAACATGATATAAGTCATTAATATAATTAAACTACCTTAAACGCAACAAGACTTTTCGTAAACATATTATACTATATTAA
Source organism: Antheraea pernyi (assembly GCA_015888305.1). Taxonomy (NCBI): domain Eukaryota; kingdom Metazoa; phylum Arthropoda; class Insecta; order Lepidoptera; family Saturniidae; genus Antheraea; species Antheraea pernyi. The sequence continues at coordinate 848,948 of MU158730.1, read as the reverse complement.
AAAAATATAGGTATAATAACGTGAGTAATTAAAGTTTTTGTCATTGCTCTCTCAAATGTAATAAAAAGGTCTGAATATATGTTTTTGTGACGTCATATTGTCTTCAATTATATCTACAATTGATATGTACTCATGTGGTAAGTTAAGATTACTTCAATCAATTATTTAAATTGTCCAATAAAAAAATGGAATCATACAGGTACCAAATAATCTTTACGCAAGCAATAACATACATAAATTGCTGAAGATTATTATTTCTGTTAGATTATTCTGCTATTGGTTGTCCGTTATTCATAATTACCATAATGACAATGGTGACGGCGTTATTGCCACGTTTCAACAAATAAGAATCATCACACTCAAACTCACGAGGCGAACAACACATATTTATTTCATTATTTGTTTTTTTGTTTACTGTTTTATTGTTGTGTTATTGTTGTGTTATTGTTACTAAGTGCAATATGATATTAAACAACAAAATTACCAACAACATAATAACTGGCAACAGCTTAAAATAGTAATTGTTGTAAAATAATAAATCATTATTAATATATTAGCGTTATTGCTCTTTATATTGTTAAATGTTATAAGGTTATCTAAAGCCAGGTATTCAGGCAGCTTCGTTTTTGAAAGAAAAATTATCATTCTGTCACACGTTCAATCTTATATATGTATGGCTCCTTTTGGTTTATGGTGTTCAAATCACAAAGAGGTTAAATAAATCTATAGTTAGGAAATTAGTAATTCGCCAATGTATCAGCTTTTATACCTATTACTAATGAATCACAATTCTTATTTTTTAATATAACTGTTATTTTCGAACTTTGTTTAAATATTTACTTGATATATTTTTTTTAAAGTACAATTTAGTAAGTAATTATGGACTGGTTAATTGAGCCCTCTTTTAAAGCTCTTGCTGGTTATTTGAGATCAGATATCCATAGAAATGTTATAAAGTTTTCAGGAAAAATTACTATCCGCCATTTATTGCTACTTTAATATTTCCTAGAAAATATAGCTCGAGATTTCATTGACTGTGAAACTTCAAAATTCCTCTCAAGTTTACTTGTTGACTTGTTCATGTTGTTGTTGTACTTGATTAACAATAAATTGTTAATAATTATTTTTCTAAATTCCCTTTTATATAAATTTAAAAGTTTCGTAATATCACCTTCTCCGTTTCGGTGATTATCCCCCACAAACTATCTACATGAGATACAGTAATCTATTATAACTTACGTGCATTTATACGTTACTTTCAGGTGTTATTAAATCACCGATAAGCCAAAGTAGATAAAAATTATCAAACAGATATCACTTCATGTAGCTCTAAAAGACAACATTTTATAGATACCATAATGATATCATTTAAACATTTGTTGTTAACGAGATGTCAAAGGCCTAGATCAGCTATACTCAGCCTGCGGCCCGACGGGTCTTTGTAGTTAATCTCCTTGTCTCCTCTATTATACTATATTTTCAATTTCGTACCCATCAGAAAAACTATGGGCACGCTGAGTAAATTAAATAGATCTCAGATAACCCAAACCGCAATACGATCCTTATGATATAAGGGTTATACTAAGCTTGTTTTATTAGACAACCATTTTTCACTACATTAATACATTTGTTAATTTGAAATTACATTTTTTTAGTTATTATCTAAACATTTGACGTTTGCGGTCCGCGACGCAAAGAGCGAAACGTGTTGGTGGCCCGTTTAAAAAAAAGGTTGAGTACCACTGGCCTAGATGGTGCAATTAGTGACCGTTGCAAATGTCATAGATTAAGCCAAGTAAGCGTGACATATTCTATTTTATACTTTTCAATTGAGGACCATGTATGATAATCCGTCGTATAGATGTACTCGTTGTTAACAATAATACTTGTTAACCCAAACAAAGGCACAGATAGTGCACGTCTACTCGTAAGAAAAGTGTGTGGGTTCACCCGCGGTAGAAGTGAAACTTAGTATTCTGATTAATTTTTAAGACAGTGAGATGAATACACTATGGTAAATAGGTGCTAAATATTAGTTTTTGGTATTATTTTGTTATATCTTAATATAAAATGATAATAATGCACAACATATAATAATTTTTAAAAGTGCGGGATAGTCACTATGATCCAACATAATATAATGTGCTATGGATTTCAACGTTTTTCTCTTTCTCTCTATCTTTCTCTTTGTATATATTTTAAAGATAGGGAAACTATTTAGAAACGTCTCTTAGAAACTATCTAATTCTCGCACAGCCTAAAATCTAAATATAGAGTTATATCGATCTCTTTTTTGTTACATATTTTCTTTTATAAAATCCAATTCACACCGTACCAAAAGAAGTTTAAAAAAATAGGTAAGTCGAGTTACCTAATTTAATAAATTAGCAGGTAGTTTCTTTTCTAATATGTAAATTACTTATACGTATAACTCGATTGTTTCTTGCATGTCCTTTTATTTTATAGAGCTTCTATGACGATGTTATCGGATTTGAATTTTAAAGTTGGATGCATTTTTTAATGGAATTATAACATAATAATATTGTGTGTGTATCCTTTAGGCGCGCTTTTAGTTAACTTTAACTAAATGTGGTAGTACATGTGGCTAATATAATTAACGTAAAACTTGTCTTAAAATGTTTGATTTTAAACTATGATACGTTTAAAACGAATACAATGTAATCAGCTGTTTCTTCGTCCGCGTCCGTCACGGTATACAATTCTATACCAATATTAAATAAATAAAAGATTTTTGTACTTAATAAATACGGACGTGAATTAATGTGAAGAATTTTTTTTTATTAAGTTATATTACTCTTTCAAACATACACAGCTACAAGGAGATATGTACGCGATAAAAGCATAATTATTATATAGTTTGAAATGTATATTGATGTTTTATATATATATATGATTGCTGGTTACTAATAAGTAAAACTATTTTTTTATGTATGATATGTATAATAATTAACGAGTCCACAGTTTCTTCGCTTAAGCCAGAGTGCGTGCGTAGGCGCGCGAGGGTAATGATTCAGTGCGGGGGGTCGGGGTGAGTCGACGCGTTTGGGGCTCGCAGGGTGTCCTCACGTGTCAAAGCGCATGCAGGCGTGGGGGGTGAAGGCTGCTTGCAGTCTGCGTCATAGATAAGATACTATATACTGAGAGTCTGCCACTCATATGCCGTAACAAATAGATTTGTACAATTTTACTTTTTATTCAAATAAAAAAACATGTCACTTTTCTGAAGTAACATTTTTAAATGATGCTATCTATAACGCTTTTTCATTGCTGGTAAAATAATACTACTAAATATATGTATAACGCTCACTTGCATTATACTATCATTGGTATTATCACGCTCATAACTATATACGCTGGTAATTATAATTAATTATACTAAAGTTGGGTGGCGGTAAGATGTACTTAGTAGTTAAAAAATAACAATTAATTAATGGTATGGATGTATTTAATTAAGGTATTTTTGGGATTTAATTATATTGTTAAATATTCGTTATTGCAATTATAATATGAATAGTTCAAATTTTGCTGCTTACGGATTGTATTTATTATAACGGAAGTTTGAAGTTTTTTTTTTATAAATTCAATGTAATACGTCTATGTGATAATTGTTAAATATGTGTTTATTGGTTCATAGAACCGTGAATTGTGATCTTAGCTTATGGAATATATTTATGTGTAATATTTTGTAGTTTTATTTATTACTCGTATCATCTGGAAATATATATTGAAAAATCAATGACATTTGGTAACACGATGTGTCCATACATATTGTTAGAAAATCCGATTAATAATTCTTTTTTTTATGTTATAGGTGGCAAATGAACAGGCGGGTCCCCTGATTTTAAGTAATCACCGCCATCCATAAACACTAGCAACACCAGGGGTGTCGCAAATGCGTTGCCAGCCTGTGTCTGGGGAGTGGGAATGGGGAATCGAAGTGGGGGTGGGGAAGTGGGTCTTCGGCGCTCTCACTGCCCGAACAAAACGCAACAAAGCAAGCACTGTTGTCGATTTTCTGTGAATTGATGGTACTACCCCGGCGAGCCGACCCATTCATGCTGAAACTAGTAACAGCTTCAGTGTGGCTCTACCACCTTCGATTCGTTCTATGTCAACTTTTATTTAAAACTAAAGGGTCAACCCTCTAATTCTTCTTTTTACTTATATTGTTAATTATAGATATAAATTGATAAACATTTAGATTTCGATAGGTACAGGTTTACAAACGATGAGATATTACGCTCTGCTTTAGTTTAATTTCATAATATCTGTTTCCATAATATCCGAGACATTTAGAACCGAAAATGGTAGAATCCAAAAAGGTGTTTATGCTATTTCTATTCACAATATTTGCAGTAATGACTTGACTATAAATAAATTATTAATGTACCTAACGATAATATAGTTTTCACATAATTTAGAACAGAGTACCTAAATAAATCTCCGATTTTCGTAAAATTAAGACTAAAAGATATAGATTAATAATGAAAAAGTTAGACTTTGTTTTCGCTTACATATGACTAATATTTCAGATATTATTTCGACGTATTTTACATTTTGATGTCCCATGACATTCAGATTATGAAAAATATAATTTCACGGTTTTTTACTATTCGGTACTAGCAACAATGTTGAACTGTCAAAATGTCAACCGTCGCTGAACACCTGCTTCCCGGTTTTTTGTTTACAATATGTAAACGGATAATTATGAATGAAAATTATTGTTTTAAGAGAAATTTTGAATTGAAAGTTGGACCGAAGTGATTTTCCTGCATGTGTAAGTTCATTGCAGTCGTCGACAATACTTGTTAATGTGTATCGAGAGGTATGTAATATTAACTTCGCATATATCGTAATTCAGTTACGCATGACTATTATTTTAATTTTTACAACAAGATAGCATATCTGAAACAAAATCACTTTCATATAAGCTATAAGTTATTATATATAATAAGATATTAATATTATTAGCTTTATTTATAATCATTTATCTCGAAATCGATAGCGGATCATAAAATCACTATTTAGATTACCACGTCTTTTTAAATAATATAGAACCGATCTCGAATCAGGCCACTTTTTATCCATATCAGACACATAGCTCCTGTGGATCATCAGAAGCATATTCACGTTAACAGATTCTAGGCACCATATGATATAAAACATAAAACACTTTCACGCACAAATATGGCACACAATTTCCTCAGCAATAGAGTGGTACTAAACTGGAACCGATTGCCTGATGAAGTAGTCTCTAATATCTGCTAATTGTGTACATAATTTTAAAAACTCGACAACTGGCTATAGACCTATAAACTAATTTTAATAAGTGAACATTTATATTCATCATAAATCCAAAAAATTCGACACTGCATGACTTATCAGCAATTATGCTGCTTGTCTATTACACCGGTCAACACGATTTTTGGGTCAAACTTCTACATGTTAAATTTTGGTTTCTCTTACGACAACAATTAGGAAAAAAAAAAATTTCCCATTAAAGTTTGCTTTTGTAGAAACTACAACAATTTTTTAATTTTTCACCAAAAGTTATTGATTTTTATATTTTTTCTACACTTTCACTGTAAATTATAATTAGAAAACATTTTTTTAGATACAAGAGTCTTTTTTATTCAAGATTTGTGATACACAATAACATATAGATTTAAATAACAAGAAACGAATGTCTAAAAGTGAATATTTTTCGTATTTCTTTTATGCTCGTATGAGCTCTCTCTTATTAAACCCCAAATGTAATTTCCCATAATATTCCCGTTGTACTGCCCTTGATATCGCCATTCAAAGTCCATCACATCTTGGTGAAAATGTTCTCCTTGTTCCTCGGAGTAGGCCCCCATGTTGTCTTTAAATCCATTCAGATGTAGTAGTAATCTTTGTTTATGAGATAAATTAAATCATACTTATCGTCGTAAATCATACCAAAGCAAACTTTATGAGCTAAATATGAATATTTAAGTGTTTTTCAATGTCTAGAATCAGAATTTAAGCAAGAGAACAGAAACCAAAAAAAAAATTATTTTTTGTTGACCTATGTTAATAAATAATTAAATTCTAATAAATACTATCAACCTTACATTGAACTCATTAATAGAGACAGCCTGATATATTCCAATACCTATGTTGTGAATTAGCAGTTGTTTGCTATATAATAAATAGCTACAGCTGAAGCATGTCCCTCCTCCTAACTACATTATTACCATAACAGAAAAACTAATGTCTTAAAGTTTACATAACATTTAATTAGTTATGGAATCGAATCTGATGAATCTTATCAGATGTTAAGTGACAAAATGCTCTAAGATGGTAAACATGTTGTGCCGACCCTACTTAAGTGGGATAAGGGTAATGATGATGATGTGCTCTAAGATGGTAAACACAGTGAACTCAGAGAGGACAGGCTGTCTAGTGCAGCTGCCGGAACACAACCACAGATACTTGGTGACAGTTTTGGTCAACTTAAGGATGATAGTTCGGCAGGGAGATTTAGACAAAAACCTTGTCTATTACAAATTAATATCACTATTATATTCAATTGTCTGTTATCTATTTTAAGTAATAAGGTTTCGTTATTTTATTTTGAAATCATTTCTGCCCATATTGCAACTATCAAACACAGTTACAATATCTTTACATAGTATAAAACAAAGTCCCCTACCGCATCTGTCTGTCTGTTCGCGATAAACTCAAAAACTACTGAATGGATCTTTATGCGGTTTTAACCAATGGATAAAATGATTCACGGGGAACGTTTTGGTATATAATTCTTTTTTATAATCAGGGAGGGACAACGTCTGCCTGGCCCACTAGTTATATTATAATAGGAAGCGTTAATATATCTACAACTCGTATATACTTATCATGGAGGGTGCTCACAAGTGCTCACAGAAATACTAATTAAATCAAGTCCATTTAAACATATGCATGATATTGATATGATATGCGAAGTTTTAAATAGTGTGTGCAGAATAAGAAGTGTTTTTTTTATTATAAAAAAGTCTTAATAGTAACTAATATGGTCAGTGACAATCAATATCTAAATGGTCTGTTTGGCCCAAATGATAAAAAAGTTGACCTGTCTTTAATTAGATTGTATGTTATGCATTCAAAGGCCAGTCCTGATAATTATAAGGTATGATTACAAATAGAAATGATAGATTAATGGTTTTGCCAATCCTTGTAAATGTTTATATTGGTTTTATTCAATCATGTATTCAAGTTGCTTCTAAGCACTTTGTAGGTTCTAGAGTCTACTCTAGAGTCTATTTCCAACACAAGTATAAAGTATATGTATTTTGAAATATTATAACATTATGATATATATATACATATAAATCTGTTAGCTTTTAGTTGTCTAAAATAACATCTTTAACTCTTTGAAAATTAAAACTTTTTTTTTATTATGATGTACCAAACAGGTATGAAGTACACCTGATGTTAAGTGCTCACTGCAACTTACGGGTATGTACTATCAACATCAAAATATATCCAAGTGTTAGGGTCAACCATAGTGATTTGTTCCTGAGGTCTGCTTGTAGAGAAACAAAAAAGAAAACAAAAAAGTGCATGTATTATTACTTTGTAGTAGACATGGATGTGGCAATTATCCACCCACAGTACAAATTGGCAGATATTCTACAAATTTTGTTACTACTAAACTTAACTAAAACCAATCAAGTTTCTTGTGTTATATCACTAATTGATAATAAATAGATTATAAAAAAAATTCTATGTGTATTTATTATGTTTGTCTATAATTTTATCATTCATATTTTGCAAATTTATTTTTACTTTTACTTTTCCCTCAGTGTATAATGGAATCAGTGGACAACAATAAATTTGAAGTTAAACTCATAAATAGCAAGAGAAAAATATCAGCACCCTGTCCTAACGTATATCTCAACCCGGCATTGGATATCTTAGCCAACGACGACCCTATCTGCAACACCGCCATGGAAATTGTACCAAATAAAAAGAAAAAGCACACAAAGAGCTGTGATATAGCCGCATTTGAAAATTCCGCCTTAGATTTAGGTATAAGCAAAACTGCTGTGAACGAATTTCTAGCTAGAGAACTAAACAACGTATGTAAGAATGTAAAATTAGACAATGCTATAGAAATTCAACACGAAAAAACAACATCTGTAATGACAGAACATGAAACATTAAATACTAACGCAATTGAAAATACTAAAGAAGTAGAAACAGCTAGACTTGTAGAAGAACCAATATATGCTAATATAATCGATCGACCAGAGAAAGAGAATAAAATAAAAGAACAATATGAAAGCAAGAATATAGCAGAAGCATTGGAACCAAATAATGTATTTATCTCTCCTATTGTTGCTGACATTAGTGAAAGTGATGCCAGTGTACAATTAATAGAAGAAAAATCAACTACCAATGAAACAGATATATCAAATATTACAAACATTGAAGCTAGTGTGACCAATCAAATATTCATAAATAACACAAGTAATCTAAGTTTAAGCTTTATTGATAGACTCGCATTGGACTCACCGAACAATTCCAACCAATCACTATACTTTGATGACGATCTAAACGAAAGCAACATCATGGAAATCAAAACTATAACTATAATAACTAAGAAGAAAAGGATAAATCTGAAGAACACTAATCCTTTCCTTGAACCAGGTTACAGAGTGGATAATGCGAGTCAAAACCCATTTTTAGAGCAAACTAACGATATAGAATACAGTGAGGAAGTTATGAGGAAACCGAATGAACTTAAAGTTCCAATGTTAAATGTGATACCTCGCAAATTATTCTCAGGCGATACTAACAGCACTATATCGACTGTCAATGAGTCCTCAATAAATATAGAGAGTCAAAACGAATATGAAAATATTGACAGCTATAGATCGGAAAGTCCCATTTATGAGAACATCGCAGAACCAGAAGACATTGTTTACAACAAACAAAGCAAAATATTAGGCTGCGACGTGTCACAGTTCAACGCAACGGACATAATGAATCTGAACAAAATGAGCAACCGCAAAGACAGTTCGAACGAATCAAGCGACATCAAAAAGGACTTGAAGCATCAATTCTTGAAAGTCGGTAATAAATTCTCGAAGAAAGTTTTTAAAACGTTAAAGAGGACTTTCAAAGGGGATAAACCCAGTAGTAATGTCTCGATGAACCCTTATGAAGTGCCAAGGAAACCACCGAAACAGAAAACGGCGCCTGAAGATTCGGGTATAGCGAATCCTGCGTTAAACCTGGACAATTCCGATGAAATAGAAATAGAAGAGATATGTGAAGACGAGAATGAGTACGAAACTGTAAAAACAATTAGGAATACCCGACTAAATATGAACGTCACTCCCTTGAAGGAAAAGTCGAATGAAAATGCGGAATTGTCATTCAATAGGACTAACACACCGGGGAAGAAGGTGCGATTCGACTCAACATTAAACCAGGAAAAGGTTATAACTGGTAACAGCTTCGACTACGGGGTACAGAGTCCAGGATTCGACTCGAAAATCGAGAAGTATCATGATGAACTAGAAAATTGTATAAATGAGAGAAAGTTTTTGCAACAAAACATGTGAAGTGAGTATAACAACTCGTTAATACAGTAACCGAGTCAAATCGATAAATGATTGAACTATCCCTTCCATGTTCCTCATAAGTCCAAGCCCATAAAGGTTTAAGCTCCATACTAACGCATATAGACTTCACGAGGCACAGATTGTTGGCAGTATAAGCTTCAAATAAGTAACTAATTTATTACGAAACTTTGAAAAATAAATTATGTATTGTAAAATCATACTTTTTTAAGTAAAATGTATTTTTAATTATTTTTCCGTTTGTACGAACTTATTTACTAAACCATGAGATTAACATTTTACAATGCCGTGAAATAAAAAATATACATTTTAAAACATGAGCCGTCATTTTGGATCTTTAAAAAACAATTAAGTGATTATATGCTCGATTTAGTTTTTTTTTTTCGAACTGACTATGCTATTGACCTGGCAAGGTCTTTACAGCTTCACCGGACTACTGCTCGATTTAGAAAAATCTCTAGAAGTTCTAGAACAAATTACTATTATTAAAAAAAATATTTTATATCTTTATGCCGTGTCTTGTTTTTTTAATAATCCTATTTCTTACAAGTTATTTGCTGAATTATGAGTTTAATTTATTATGTGTAAATGTCTATTTAAGTGAAGTATCAATTAACAATCATAATTTCACACATACTCAGATTATATGTTGGATATTTGCATAAAAATGTATGACGTATGATTTGAGTGTGATGTGATGTGTTTACTAAATTATATGTTTATTACTATGATCAGAAATACTATTTAGTACTTAATTTATGTATCCATTTTTTTAACAATTTTTAATTTAAATAAGTTTTTAGGGGGAATCCAATTAGTCATGAATTTTTTTTTATGAAAATGTAAGTCATTTTAATTCGTTTCACTCTGTTCTTGCTTTATTTTTTTATAACGTTATGAGGTTTAGTAATAATACAGAAGAACTGTGAGTTTCTTTTTGGTGTATTTCCAAAGTACATGCTATATTTTTTGGCATTTTGTGTATATGATTGAAAATCAAAAAAATCGCGAAGAAGATCACCTTGGGATATGATTTTCATTTTATGTACTGCTAACCATTCCTACGCCTTTCTGATAGAGGAGCTGCTAATAGATGTTTGAAATAACAAAACAATTTGTAGTTTTTTTAATCTGAAAAGAAATATTTCATATGTATTAAAATATTACTCATCGACAGTCATTTAGAGGCTAAGTGAAATTTACATAATAAAACTACTTTTTTCATATTTAAATTGTCAATATTAAGTATTTAATAATTTATTTGTATTTTTTTAATGTAGAAATAAAAATATATTCTTGCCGCCTTTGTAAGTTTTTTAATGAAATCAAGCATGCCGACTAAATCCATACGTCTTATATATACATATAATAAGAATGTTAATCTAACGTGTCTGTACGTTTTAGATTTTTGTAAAAAAAATGTTGCAGGTGTCTAGGTAATAAAATGACATGACATGGGGTCCGTCAAACGATTCGTGAAGAGATACTTACGCAGGCCGGCATGACAGCGGCGACCGGCGATGGATAGTGTAACTCGGTGGTCGCAATTGTTTTTGTATTGTACTGTGCTTACCATCAGGCACAGTACAGTCATTTTGCCGTGATACAATAAAAAAAATTACATTTTAATATATTTTAGAAATGCGTGTCTGTTTGCTTGAACACGTATCATTGCTTAAGTTTTTTTTTTTATGGCATAGGTGGCAAACGAACAGGTGGGTCACCTGCTGTTAAGTGATCAGCACCGTCCATGGACACTAACAACACTAGAGGAGTTGCAAGTGCGATGCCACCCTTTGGGGGGAAGGGTTAGGGGGGAGTTTGACCCAAGTTTTGACAGGTCATGGGTGTTTCGGCGACTACTTATGCCGAATTGCCAGGCGCGAACCGACGACCAGATGTCACCATTGTGACTTATGTGACACTGATACAGCTATGCACACCCTACAGGAATGTCCTGCCTGGGAAGACCAACGTGCAGAGCTAGTCGCCGTGGTAGGACCAGACTTGTCCCTGCCATCGGTAGTTCGTGCACTGCTTAAGGACGAAATGTCATGGACGGCTATCCTGACGTTCTGTGAAAATGTTCTCCGTCAAAAAGAAGAGGCAGAACGGGCTCGAGAACGGGAGCCAACAGCCACCGCTATGCGACGTGGTAGAGCGAGACGCAGAGGTAGGAGGGTTGCCTCTGACTTTATGCCTCCCTAACATCTGCCGAGGTGAAGGTCGTACGAGCCGCACCCGTTGGTCTCTGTCAGGTACCGCTAAGTTGTACCTTCCCTCCCTAGGTACCGCTTAAGTTGTACCTTTCCGTTGTCGATGTGTGATTTTTTCCGGATCACACCTGTGGAGCAATTTCCCGACAGTGGGTGGGGGCGCCCGCTGTCATTGATGGGAACCCGTGGAGCGAAGCACGGGCCACGGCCGCTGCTTCAGGAGGAAGCACGAGGGTGCTTGACACCCTCGAGACGTAGGTCGACCCGTTGACCATCTGCGGGCGACTGGAGCGCGTGACCAGAGCGCGGAGAATGCTCGCGCAATCCAAACCCTGGCCACGTTTCGCGCCGTGCGGCCGGTGGGGTTTTTAGCCGGTACGAGTCGCGGCATTACCCTCCCGCTGTTTCCCCTTGTCCCCCGACAGCTGGAGGCATATCCTATGCAGGATTTTTCCCATCAAAAAAAAAAAAAGGTTAGACTTGCGAAAAAGGATAACGCGAACTTGTCTCGGGCGAGCGCGGTGCATTTATTAGGAAACTTTTTTTAACCAAGTATTTAATACGTTTGTTTGCTTGAACGCGCTAACCGCAGGAACTACTGGTCCAATTAAATTTATTGAGGAAGGCTTATAACCTGTATATTACCACGCTAAGACTAATAGGAGTGGAGCAACAATGAAGAACGTTTCGAAATCGTTGTTTTTTCCTTTTGAGAGCATCCGGCGTTGGCGTGGCTGTGTTGGCGTTAAGCTAAAGTAACTATTTCAGGTGGACGAAGTCGAAATCATTTTGTACAGGTTATATACATAAAAGGATAGATTTTCAAGAAAAAGATGAGTGTTTACTTAATAATCATTTTATATTCATTGAATACCAAAAATTAAAATTGTATGACGTCGCCACGTTAACATTCGATCTGCCCGCCGGTATATATAGATGTTTCACATCAAATACATCAAAAAGCCAACGTCACGCGGTGTTCCCAGGCGGTCACCCATCCAATTACTGACCGCGCCCGACGTTGCTTAACTTTAGTGATCGAACGAGAATTCAGAACACCTCTATCCGACACTGTTTACCCCCACTACTTATTGTCAACAAAAAGATTACCTACGGATCAGAATTTCAATGGTCTTCATAAGAAGTTTCACGTCAAAGCGATTATGGCTAAGTTGATAGCGTGTTGGACCGCATCGACGGACTTAGGTTCGAAACTGGGTCGGTACTTACGGTGAAAGAAAACATCTTGATGAAAGTTAGGGCTTTTTCTAAGTCCGCTGGGATAGGTACAATCCACAAGTTGAAAATATATCGCCATGGACCTGTTGGTGTGTTCCGGCAGATGCACTTGAGAGTCAGCGCGCCCTAAGCTTAGCGTACTTACGATCTTAGACCACATAGTCATTTAACATCAGATGTTCAAAGGATAAAACCTATAAAAAGTATAGAAAATAGCTCTCTCTACGTGACATTTTATATCTCAACTAGCTTCGGCCCGCGACTTCGTTCGCGTGGAATAGTTACTTTGGGCCAACGCTAACACGCAGCGGAAGGTCTCATTAGGAAAAAGAACCCGATTTTGAAACTTCCTTCATTGGTGCTCCTCTCATATTTGTGCTAGCGTGATGATATGATATTGCCTATAAACTTTCTCGATAAATGAGCTATATAACACTGAAAGAATTTCTCAAATCGGACCAGCAGTTCCTGAGAGTACCCCCTACAACGCCACAAATTCACAAACTTACCTCTTTATAATATTATCATTATTATATAGATTGTATAGATATACACCGAGGGTTCTACTATATACTATATTTTGCCGTTCATATGGTTTTTAATTTCTTTTTTATGATGTTTATACTAGCTCTGACCGCGACTTTGTCGGCATCAGTCCATACGTAAAAAACAACGATTAATAAAATCATCTGAATGTATTAAGTCCATTTATTTATCTACTTTTCTCTCGTGCTTAAGTCGCGTCGTCATTAAAATGACAATAACTTTTGATAGAGTGAACCGATTTTAATGAAACAAAGACTTAATCTTACTCGAAGATATTTTCTTTATGACTTTATGATTTTCTTGAAGAGGTTTTGCCATAAACACAGTATTTTCAGCTGTAAGCGACCGGCGAGCGCTGAGCGCAAACTTACATTCCCGCCTGAAACTGCTGATACAGCGTCTCTCGCCCGTCGCTACAGTATAGTTGTACAAAATTTGAAGATCTTGATAAATAACGTAAAATATTAGGTGATATTGGATTTAGCTCATATTGAAATGTGACGACTCATATAAAAAATTGTATACTGGTTGTATCGTCATCATTATGCAATAAAACCTTTTTATATAAATCGATTGTTGACGTTCAGATCTCGAGTTAATTAATAGTATCGAGACTCCAACTTTTTGGTAGTCATGCACACGAACGTCAACAGAAAAGAAAAAAGTGTCATTCATTCTTCTGTTTTCCATCGAACGATCGAGGCGATCATGTTATAATCAGGTGCTGAATCATCAAATATATCATTATCCAACATTCGTGGAAGCTCAGCGGCCAGTTGTAACAGAGAGGACATCACGAGGTATGTGCATTGTATCTTTACTGTTGTTAGCTGGATCTGAACGAAAACTCTAAAGGTTCTCGAAGACCCTTCGGGGTCCCCCAGAGTAGCAGAAAGCCACTTCGGCGGTGCGCATGCTACACTGGTTTATTTGAGATCGATTAACTCGGACACCATTCAACTGATCGTGAAAACCGGCACAAAGTGTTTTCTCTCGAGGAAGGTTCTTCTCCTATCTAGTTTACTCTAATTGGTCAATAGATGGCTGTACAAATTTCTTAAATTAAGACGTATAATGCAATTTTAAGCGGAATAAGGCGCAGTTTTTTGCTATTGACATATAAGCGGGATGAATAACTCGTGTAACTGTCCGCTATTAACCTATTAGACCGTTATAGACGTCACTTGTATGAAACTATTATCCAATAAAGAGTGCAATTCAATGCACAAGGCCTCGCCAGTAGTGTTACCCTGTCTAACAGTAGAAAAAATGGGATAAAATTATTAACATCGTTTGATTTTAGTTCTATTAATTGCAGTGAAATTAATATTCGATAATTGGTATATGTGTCATCTCTATATATAATCAGAATGTAAATGTAACGTGTCTGTGCTTTTTAGATTTTTGTAAAAAAAAAATGTTGCAAATGTATTGGAATAAGTTATAGAATAACTTATAGAAATGTCTGTCTGTCTGCATGAAAACGCATCACTGCTAAAATACTGCGTTTACGATAAAACCTCAAAACTACAAAATCATGAAGCATATCCTCGAGTATCATTTAGTCTTGGGTTCATTAAAATCGGTTCACTTCCAAAAGTTATTGTAATTTTAATGAAGACGCAACTTAAGTACGAGAGAAAAATAGATAAGTAAATGGATATGGATTTAATACATTCAAATGATTTTATTATTCACTGTTTTTTTACATTAGGCTCCACGCGAACGGAGGCGCGGGCATAGATAATATCTAATAAATAAATAAAATATGCATATAAACAAAACTTAAGTGTCTATTGACTGTCCGGGCACTTCGGGCTAATCATCGAAATAGCTAAACCGATTTTATTTTTATTCTTTCGTACTGACTACGCTATTGACCAAACAAGGTCGTAACAGCTTCACCGGACTACATTGCTAAACCGATATTAACTTACTCGCAGATAGAAAACTTTCCAGGGTATTGTTTACGCTGCTCTCGTTTTCCCGCGGCATCGTTCGCGTTAATATATGGATTTGAACTATCCCACGATAACAGTTACTTTTTTAAGACTTTTTTTAATGGTGGTAGAGCCACGCTGAAACTATTACTGGTTTCAGCATGAATGGGTCGGCTCGCCCGGGGTGGTACCACCCTCTCATAGAAAACCGACGTGAAGTAACAGTGCTTGCATTGTTGCGTTTCGTTCGGTCAGTGAGAGCGCCGAAGGCCCATCTCCCCTCCCTCTCCTCTCTCCTCTCCCTTTCCTTCCCTTAACCCTTCCCCCAAAGGGTGGTAACGCACTTGCAACTCCTCTGGTGTTGTTAGTGTCCATGGACGGTGGTGATCACTTAACATCAGGTGACCCACCTGTTCGTTTGACACCTATGACATAAAAAAAAAAACCACTTTTTTTAGGAAAAAAATATTTAAGTATAAATAAATAATTTGAATAAAAGAATAAATAAGGCAAATCGAATTTAAAAAGGCAATGACTGAATTTGTTAAAGTTTTGGGTTATACCATATTGTTCTGTAACTATTAAATTAAAAGAAAATTGGTTATTTGCGACGATATTTTGAGAAATATATAGATCTAATTAATTACTTTAGTTGTATTGAGTATAACGCTAAAGTCTACATTACAATGTCTTACAACAGCATAACATTGCAAACAATAACTTAGAAAAAATTATAAATTTTAAAATTACGCGCAATGAAAATGTTTTACGTAACTTCTATGATTTTGATGAACTGTAAATATAGAAAATAGTGAAACAATTGATTTAAATGCTTTAGAAACTACATTAGTACGTTTGTAGGGACGCCCACTTGCATATCTATAGAGTGCATGCTATGGGTATGCAGGGGTCAAAGTCCACTCATCGTTTTCCCGTCTCAATATAATATGCTACACCAGTCCGTTTGTAGAGATAGATGTAATCAGACGTATGTACAATAAATACGGTTTATGTTTAATTAATTAGTGAGTGAAATGCAAAGATTGTGGAAGAAGAATATAAACTCGTAATCGTTAAAATATTGACTGTTATTTGATAATCCAACCGGGCTCACACACAACTAAAGATAATACATCAAATACACATAAATAACACCTAAACTTTGTATCCATGCAAAGCCGGAATGAATTACTGGTCACAACTATAAATTACCTAGACGCTATCATCCTTATTGAGAATACAAACAGCATTCATAATAAAGGAGTAAATAAATGCTAAAAAATAATATAGTAATGACAAGTAACCAAGTTATAATTGATAGGGTAACTGCAACGAAAGAACAAAGTTCTATCCGCCCGTCATAGCTGTTTAAACTTTTTTGATGGGTATAGAAATAATGTTTTTTCATGATTATTTGTTTATTCTGTGATACTTTCAGTCGATTTGTAGTTCAAGATACGACCTGAGGTATGACGGATAACTTAATAATGAGAGGGCCCTTTATTATTATTATTGTTTTGGCAGCCAATATTCTATTGGATTGTTACTGCCATTGTCGAATTATTTCCCATCCACTATACCTTTGCACAATAACCCAACTATATTACGTAAAACACCAACAATGCAAATATAAACAATGCAAAATATAGAACCAAATTTAATTAAAACCAAAGTTATTAAAAACGGTTTTTTTTATATTTTTAATACCTACATAATCTCTTACAGGAATAAATATTCAAAACAGTATGTTTCGTTTTATGTTATTACCTTACTAATTTCGCGCTTAGCGGAAACTAGAATTGGTGATACAGACATTGAGAATAAACTAACTACTGTTTAATAAATAAATAATACTTTTAAATACATATCAAATGTACGTCTCGACTTCGTACGGGTGTACTATCGATGTAAATGAGACCAAATTATCAATTTATAATAAGACCATCTATATATATAATAAGAATGTAAGTCTAACGTGTCTGTAGTTTTTAGATAATTGCAAAAAAAATGTGCAGATGTCTAAGAATAAGTAATAAAATACATTTAAATCATGTTTAGAAGTGTCTATCTGTTTGTTCAACACTGTTAAAGTACTGCGTTCACAATAAAACCTCGAAGAGTACCATAACGCATATCCTCGAGTAACATTAGTCTTTGATTCATTAAAATCGGTTCACTCTATCAAAAGCTATTGTAAATTTAATAATGACGCGACTTAAATACCAGAGATAAGTAGACAAGTGAATGCACTTGATACATACGGATGATTTTATTAGTAACTTTTATTATAATCCGTTGTAAGTAAAAGCTGTTAATAAAATAAATAAAAATAAAAAAGCCTTTTATTTCATGCCTCATATTTAGTTTATACACTATAAAAAAAAAAGATTAAAAAATAATTTGAAATGAGCACGAACCCCTCATGTGAGGGTGAAGGCCTCCTCCAAACTAATCCAGCTGTTTCTATCTTCCGCTTCCGTTAGCCAGTTTTTCCCTGCGATCTGTTTTATGTCATCTTCCCACCTTGCTTTAGGTCTTCCTCTTTTTCTGGCACCTTTTGGACCTGTCCATGTTGTTACCTGTTTCGTCCATCGATCGTCGCTCATTCTAGCAACATGACCTGCCCATAAAAGCTGTTACATAAAAAAATATATAGTAAGCGTCGTCACCCTACTCGCAAGGTTAAAACGCATTACTTCTTTTGTCCGCGCCCACGTACAAATTAAATTCTATTTAGAATCATTGCCGTTGGTATTCTTCTATTGAAAGCGCGGATATTTTAAAATTAGCCCGTCGGAACGGCTTATCCGGTCCGTGCAAAGAGAACGTCAGAACGCTTTGATCAGTCGAGAATATTCTATTTCAATTTTATGAGCACTTAGGTGCTTGCCAGTGGAATAACATACTGCATACTATACTAGAATGTCATTTACGTAAAGTCGTTGGTCATTAAAAAGGAAGTTGTAGCAGTCATAAGGACCAATGGAACCGTGTACTTTTTTTTAAATTTTAAACTAATTATAGTCTGCATTGTTTGAATTTCATAATTTGTAAATCGAAATTATTAACATTATAGTCCAGTTTTCAAATCTATTGGAAATCCGAACAATAATTATATACATTTTTATACAGTCATTTTTTTTATTTATTATTTTTTACATAGCTCAATATAAAATATCAATATTACATATACACACGCCGCTATACTACGCGTCGCTCATCTCGCACAAGCACAATACGTCACGAGCATGTCGAGGTTATCGGTGACGCGTACCGATCAGTTTCCACATACCAAATACATTATTTAAATTGCTCAACGCGGCTATAAAAGTTTTCAATTCAAACATGGCAAAGGGTCAATCGAATTAAAATATATAAGCATTAAATAAATAAACAAGACCAAAGCAAAGGAATTATGTATGTAAATTTGTTATGTATATTTGTTATCTGATCTTGGTGTATTTTGTCATGATATATTATATTTGCTTGTATGTGTGTATGTGGGATATGAATAATATAAGAGATTAAATGTAGGATTATCCCCTCCTTAATGAAAAAATGAGGTCATATGTTATTTAATTACATGGTCTTACTATAAAAGGAAGATTTGGTTTCAGTTTCTTCGTTAGAACTATCATGGGAACCGAGGCGGGCAACTAATAGTTCTAATTTTGTCTTAATAACCTACTTTTTATTTTGACACTGGCGGAATTGTGTATACAGACACGTTGGCATTCTGTAAAAAGAAAATTATTCACAGACTGAATAAAATAAAAAGTTTCGGCGGGATCATGGAATGGGTTTGTCCACTAAAGAATTTTAGATTTTATTCATAATCTTGTGTTATTTGAATTTATATTTTGTAATATTGGTGGTGTTTTACGTAATATGGTTTGGTTATTGTGCACAATTGAAGTGGATGGAATATAATACCACAGAGCATGGATTCTCACTTGCCACAAAAACTCCCTAGAACGTTCTAACAAGACGACCACCATCTTGTTATTTATTTGAAATGAAATTTATAATATCATTTTCTACTTGACAATCGCAGTAATAATATACTAGAAGATTGGTTGAAAAAAAATGAATTAAATAAATTTAAGAGGCGGTCACGTGTAACCTTCGCATTGATTTCTAAATGACAAATTGCTAAGCAATTTAGATTTATTGAACAAGTGCGTATTTCGTGAACCGATGAACGTTCCAATAAAGCTGATTGACGTTTCTTAGAATCGTTTCTCACTATTATTATCTTTAATGTTAATAAAAGTTCTTACATATAATATCCAGTAATGTTTTTGACACTTTTATATTTACAATTCATTAAAGAGATCTTGAAAATTCGCGAGTATTGTGACATTAACAACTTTCTATATAATTACTGCCATTGTCGAGTAGTTAATGTTTCAAGTATTTTGTGATGATTCCAATGTTTTGACAAGATGGTGGCCGTCTTGTTAGAATTTACCAGGGAGTCTTTGTGACATCTCAGAATTCATACTCCGTGGTATTATTTGTCATCCACTTCGCTTGTGTAGTGAAAGTGTAGTCAAGTGAGTCAAACTACCACCTTCGGAAAACAACCCAGTCATCGAGAAGAACCAGTAAGAAACTCGGTTTGGTTTATCTTTTCACAATACCTATTTTTACAAACATATAGATACTTACAATCGTTTTCCGTGGGTAAATAAAGAGGGTCCTCATTTTTAAACATTACCATTGTACACATATTGGTCCACCCTATAATAGACTTTAGACATTGCTTGCTTGAACTCATTATCCGGTAAATCGGTAATGTGCTTTGGGACTTGTTCATAGAACCTAACACTATTACCTAAAAAACTGTTATTGTAGTGAACATGAAACATGGAATGTCCAATTTGATAGAGTTTAAATTACGTCGATCTTTTATTAAGACCTGTTTATCCAAAATTTTTCGGATATAAATTAGATTATCAAGGTACATATAAAAGCCACTGACAGATTAATATCTCGCCAAAGACCCTTAAGTAATTTCTGCCTATTGGTCGCAGTCCGGTGAGGAGCTGCCCATTCCACACCTCCTAATTAATATGCTACAAGGTAAAGTCAACAATTATCAAAGTGGCGCGTATTTGCTCAGGTAATCATTTCTCTGGTCATTATGACCGAGATTAGGGTTGTCAATTATTTTACGTTTATGTTATTTTCAGAAGATGCACTAGGACTACAATTTTTCGAGAGATTTAATTGTACAAATTTTTGTATATCTCGTAAAAGAACTCTTCTTCTATATTCTATATCTATACATATAATAAATTATAATCTGTACTATTTAGATTTTTGTGAAAAAAAAGTTGCAGGTGTCTTAGAGATAAGACATAATACATTCAGGTGATTTTATTAGTCATTGTTTTTTTACATTAGGTTCTACGCGGACGGAGTCGCGGGCACAGCTAGTTTATGTATAAAGTTTGTCTTAGATTTTTCCATATTTTATTCAATTTTACAAAATCATACTACACTATTTACGTCAAATCGCGGTTTATAAAATGAATAATTTTTACGCTACATTTTTCCATGGTACAGTCACCGTCAATCTTTTTGTACCGCTCTGAATATGGCCGTATGTTTGTGGTTTCGCGTAATATATGACTATATTGTCATTGACTATATCGAGTGTTTGATACCATTTTTCCATGCTACAGTCACCGTCAATCTTTTTGACCGCTCTGAATATGGCCGTAAGTTTGAGCTTTCGCGAAATATATGGCTATATTGTTTTTGATACAAAATAGAGTTAAAATATATATTATAGGAATCTATTATTGCAATTTATTGTTGTTATACACATAATATGATACCTTACTTTGTGTTCTACGCAACTATAGTTGAAATGGGGATGGGCACGTGGCTCGTATTACCGATAATAGGTGGACGAAGACTATAACACTGTGGAACGGATGTCACGGATAGAGACTTCGAGGTAGGACAAAGGCAAGACCCAAAGACCAATTGCCTTCTATAGCATAAAAGAGCTGGATAGATATCGCAAAAAATCGCAACGCTTGGCTTTGTTTAAAGGAAGCCTTTACTTTAATAAACCAGTTATTTATTTATTTTGGTTTTTAATTAAAAAAATGTATGATGAAAATATAAACCCGATCGAGTTTCATGCCGGTTCTTCTCTATAACTGGTTTGTTTTCCGAACCGGCGGTAACTTCTTGTAGGTGGTAGAGCCACGCTGAAGCTATTTATTACTGGTTTCAGCATGAATCGGTCGGCTCGCCCGGGGTAGTACCACCCTCTCATAGGAAACCGACGTGAAGTAACAGTGCTTGCATAGTTGCGTTTCGTTCGGTCAGTGAGAGCGCCGGAGGCCCACTTCCCTTTCCCCCATCCCCTCTCCCCCTCCCCTCAAACACTGGCTGGCAACGACTTGAGACTCTCCTGATGTTGCAAGTGTCTAGGGACGGTGGTCATCCCTTAACATCAGGTGACCCGCCTGTTTATTTGCATTCTATGATATAAAAAAAAACTATTACGTTCATAAGCGCCTTCTCAGGGCCTAAATTGAATTTAGTATTTTTAATTTGGTTTTTATTTATGTATGTAATATATATATATATATATGTAACAAGTTTAGATGTCGGGTAGACATATAATAATAACGTGATATTATAAATTACAATTATTTATTTGGAACATTAGGTAACTAACTAATTTAGTTACAAATTATAACTAATTCGTTAACTGCTTTTTTTTCTCGAACTGACTACGCTATTGACCTGGCAATGTCTTAACAGCTTCATCGTACTACACAGGACTACGCATTAGCTGCTTTTCAAATTGACTTGGCCTTTCAGGCCTTCACAGCTTCGCTGGACTACAGTAGCTCCGGTGTTTTTATACCAAAACAAGTCGAGCCGTAGAGTCAGTGGTGTGGGTGCGTACGGCGGCGTGGCGTAGGCGCCAACATATCTACTATGGGGTAATACTAATATTATAAAGAGGTAGAGTTTGTGACGTTGTAAGGGGTAATCTCAGGAACTACTGGTCCGATTTGGAAGATTCTTTCAGTGTTATATAGCTCATTTATCAGGGAAGGTTATAGGCTATATATCATCACGCTAAAACACATAGGAGCGGAGCAGCAATGAAGAATGTTGCAAAATCGAGGTATTTTTTCCTTTTCAGAGCTTCCGCTGCGTTTTAGCGCAAAATAACCATTCCACGCTTACGTATTACCGCCCAACGACGTGGGCACGGGTCGGCTAGTATGTAATATTTTGAAAACAAATATTTTATTTATTAATATTATGCAAACTTGTTACAAGGTTGGCAACCCTGTCTACTGGCGTGGCCATATTCAATATTTGTTTATTCTAATAGACGTGACAATTAATTTAATTACAAAAGTCCGAATTAGCGTTATATACGTGTATAAACAACATACAAATAATATTGAAGTCTACATTGTCTACTTCGATTACATTTGAAAATACAATCGACTGCTTAGAAAAGAATCACGCGCCTAAAAGTACCCCGGCCTTTGTGGATGTGGTGGCTGCTATCCCGCTGTATGTACATGACAGGCTTCTTGGACAAACGCGTGTCAGAGAACACATTTTTTTTTATTGTTTTGAGTTTTTCACTGAAGTTATATGTATCCACATCTTTCTTTTCTTGTTTTTGGTATTAGTTGATAGAATAAACAAGCATGAATATTAGGAGCGTATAGATATTCAATTCTTATGTGGGCGACTGCTGAGAATGCGGACTATGTAAGCGTCTCCATTATGTCAATGGATCATTAGGTACTTGTTTCCTATCGGAGCAATATCCGGTAAAAATCAACCATAACAAAGGGCTTTAAGGTCGCTGAGTCGGATAAAGGTACTTTGAAAAATACGGTCAAACATTGAGCTTGAGCTTTATACACTAACTTTAACACCCAGATTTCAAAATGGCGCATTTATTTTTATTTTACGACATCGTAAATTCTAATTTTACATGATTTAGTACAAAAAGTTCGTACATATGAAAATATAATTGAAAAATATATTTTACATGAAAATTACGATATTACAATAGATTATTTGTTATTTTTCAAAGTTTTGTACTAAATTAGGTTTTTTTAAGTTTATGCTGTAAATAGTCTGTTGACCTCTGCCTCGTGAGATCAATATTCGTTACAATACGTATTGAACCCCGGCTTTAAAAATGTCTCGTATTAAATGCACCGCGGTCGCTGAATGTTCGCCATCTTGCTCTTTTGTCTCGCTTTGGTTACGTTAGGTTAGACTTGTGAAAAAGGATAACGCGAACTTGTCTCGGGCGAGCACGTTGCATTTATTACGAAACCTTTTTAAACCGAGTATTTAACTTTTCTGTAATAACACGGGTAGGGTTTTGGAAATACCAGGGGTTAATAATAACATAGATTTGTTTAGATATTGGTTTATTATTTTCCACAGTGCCAGTTATCAGTGTATTATAAAAATATATCGTTACGGTTATAAACGAAGGTTAATAAAAAAAATTATGAGTATGTTTATATTTTTATTGTATCATATTAATTCCAAGTCTCAGGAAATTGAATTCTTGGCAGCGAATATCGCAACGAAAGGTGACGTGATGTTCGAAACAAATGAAATTTTATAGTCCGGCGACGATGCAGACTTTTGACGAAACTATTTTGCAATGTAACTTTTTTCTATAATTTATTATAATACTAGCGGGCCCAGCGGACGTTGTCCTGCCCTGATAATAAAAAAAGTATTGACAAATTATATACCTAAACCTTCCTCATGAATCACTTTATGTACCAGTGAAAAGCGCATGAAAATCTATTTAGTAGTTTGTTGGGTTTATCGCGAACAGGCAGACTGACATGACTGGGGACTTTGTTTTTAATATGTAGTGATTTTCCTTATAATGGTGGTAGAGCCACGCTGAAACTATTACTGGTTTCAGCATGAATGGGTCGGCTCGTCCGGGGTAGTACCAACCTCTCACAGAACACCGACGTGAAGTAACAGTGCTTGCATTGTTGCGTTTCGTTCGGTCAGTGAGAGCGCCGGAGGCCCACCTCCCCTCCCCTCCCCTTTCCTTTCTCCTCTCCCTCTCCCTCCCCTAACCCTTTCCCCCAAATGGTGGCAACGCACTTGCAACTCCTCTGGTGTTGTTAGTGTCCGTGGACGGTTGTGATCACTTAACATCAGGTGACCCATCTGTTCGTTTGCCATCTATGACATAAAAAAAAAATTGTCTATATAGAGTTATTGGCAGGATCTTAAAATGTTATGTAGTAGGGATTTTATACCTTATTCATAATCTTGTGTTATAAATTTTATATAAAATATATAATAAAAATTTAAAGGTTATTCCGAATCGAATGAACTATCGCTCATATTTTTAGGACCTTTATCTCTATTTATCGCGTTTTTGAAATTGTTGACTAGACTAAAAGGAGAAAACATGTATTTCTCTGTACTCTAGGTTCGCTTCGTAAGTCCTTTAGTTTATGAAATTTGGCACACTTTAGTATTTTTTCAACGAACAAGGTTTTTTTGTGCTATTTTATGTTGTTACTAAATTAATCTCATTAGACATATTTGGCCATCGAGCTTATCAAATCAAAAGGACAATTAAACAAATTTTATATCCATGACTGAATGATTTAGTAAATTGTATTTCAATATTCTCTCTCTTGTTTTCTTTTCCATATTTCTCAATATTTACTGTTACATAGTTTTATTATTTCATTATTATTAATAGTGTATGTTGTATCGATGTGATAAAGCGTTGTAGGTTTTCAGTCTACTATACTCCTTATCGTTGTTATTATATTTTTCATCGGACTGTTGATTGTTGCATTATCCACATTTGTAAATAAATAAATTAATAAATATATACGGACGTAGTCGCGTACGGTTGTTAGTTTCATGTTATACTTTTTAGTGTACAAATTTATATTCTTCAAAATACATCCAAGCGAGAAGCAACTGAGATATAAGATACAATTAATTCATTACGATCAGTGGGAAATTTTACAATAGAGTATTATCCGCCTATAACCGATAATGTGAGGGTGCGTTGTCCCGACGTTTCAGGTCGTTGGCCCGGTTATCCGGGTCAGTAGGGGCGCATCGGATCCGAACGTGGCCTCACGTGGTCCCTTACACGTATACCAATTTTCCAATATACTATTAGCAAAGTCAATATTAGGTCACGTGTATACTTGAAAAAACATGGCGATAAAACAAGTAATATTATAAGTATGAAATTTGTTATGTGGATTCCTTATTATAAATTATCTAAGGGAGTGTAAAATAAGTAAGCTTTAAAACGTCCGTTTATCATCATATATAGGCTCCCATTGAAAATCAGCGCTGCAGTACTACTTACAGTATTGCAGATTTTTGCTGAATGGATTCGCCAATTGTTGGACATCTATTTTTTCATTTTTAAAATGTGTTTTTTTTCTGTCTAATTAAATTGTGTAATTTAATTGTATGGTTGTTCCAACAATAAAGTATCTCTTTCTAAATCTTGTACACTATTTCCATCAGAATTTATGATTCCACGTTCAATATTATATTATAACCAGTTGTGCCCGCGACTTTGTCCGCGTGGAACTTGATGTACAAAACAGTGGCTAATAAAATCATCTGAACGTATTCGGCGTTATTATAAAAAAGTTAAATACGTATTGAACCCTGGCTTTAAAAAGGTCTCATATTAAACGCACCGCGGTCGCTGAATGTTCGCCATCGCAATTTGTCTCGCTTTGGTTACGTTAGGTTGGACTTGTGAAAAAGGATAACGCGAACTTGCCTCGGGCGACTGCGGTGCATTTATTAGTAAACTTTTTTAAACCAAGTATTTAACTTTTTTGTAATAACACGGATTAAGTTTATCTAACTTTTAACGATTTTTTTTTTTCGAACTGACTACGCTATTGACCTGGCAGGGTCTTTACAGCTTCACCGGACTACAACTTTTAACGAACTTTTCTCTCGTACTTAAGTCGCGTCGTTATTAAAATTACAATAACTTTTAATAGACCGAAACGATTTTAATGAAACAAAGAGTAAACGTTACTCGAGGATACGCTTTATGATTTCTTTGTCTTATCATGAACGCAGTACTTTAGCAGTGATGCGTGTTCAAGCAAGTTTCCGATACGAAATATATGTAAGGGTTGTTGTATGTATGCTTGGTACACATATATGTTTCAACAACTCATATATGTATGAATAGTTAGCTTAGCTTAGCTTACATAGGTCGCGAATTGCATGTATCAGGCAACAGCCAAAGCCGAGGTGTGCCGCGCACCCTTAAGCTAGTTGTCAAAATAAAATCGGCCGAGTGCCTTAAGCGCTCGCCTTAGTAGTCCGGTGAAGCTGTTAAGACCTTGCTTGGTCAATAGCGTAGTCAGTTCGAAAAAAAAAAAAAAAGTGTTCAAGCAAACAGACAGATAGACATTTCTAGAAATGATTGAAATGTATTTTATTGCATATTCGTAGACACCTGCAATATTTTTTTTTTACAAAAATCTAAAATGTACAGACTCGTTTGATTTACATTCTTATTATATATATATAGATTAGGGGTTTTATCTTTCATTTGAACAAATAAAACAGTAATATATATTGTTAAATAAGAAACAAGTAGTATTATGAACAGGAATGACACTTATAAATTTTGGCTGTCTATCAAAAGACACCAGTATTATTTTTATCCCTCATCCCTAAATGAAAACTTAAGTCAGGTTGAGCGATTTTTGGTAGGGAAAAAACTCATGGGTTCATATCACCGATGACGTCGACATACTCGAGACGTATTGCACTTGCGTCAGGCTAAGAAAGAAGACAATTTTTGTTTAAAAATGTTTATATCAATAAGACAGCGTGCAAGTGAGCCCGAAGACAGTGGAAAGATCTTTGAATATATCTTCATATTGATGTTCAGTTGTCGAGTTTCCAATTTATTTAATCACATGGTCGTACGTAGATTTATTCTCATTTTCTTCATTAGTATAACTGCAGTACGTCCAGACAAACCTAGATAAGCTAGATTTTCTAAAACACCTTCATAATTTTAACACCAAAAATAATCACAAATTAGCTATATTTTTTATTAAAGTCCGGTGAAGCTGTTAAGACCTTGCAGGGTCAATAGCGTAATCAGTTCGAGAAAAAAAAAACCAAAAGAAACATTATGACATCTGTACAAAGTGAAAAACTGGCGCGGTGATTTGATTTGGGAAGAGGTCTATGGCCGTGCAATGGCTTTTTGACGAACTGATGACATGATGATGATGATAAAACTTTTCTAAAGGAAATAATAGACCAAGTGGGAGTTAGATTCTTGTTCTACTCCATCATAAAATATAGGTATGTTATGTATTTTATAAAAAAAAATGTGGTTTCTTATAATCATAAGAAGTAATAATTATTTTGGCATCCACAGCATGAGCCCGAATGTTCATTTTTTATCATATTCTGTTTTATTTTTAAAAGTTTGTAATAAAATCACACAATGTTTTTCCTCACTGGTCGCCGCTGTCATGCCGGCCTGCAAAAATGTTTCTTCACGTTACGCTTGAAGGACCCCATATTATAGGAGGGAGGGAACACACTGGCCGGAAGATTGTTCCACAGCTTCACTGTACGGCAGAGATAAGAAGTTGCGAACTTTTTAGTTCGTGCCCAGATAGGATTTATCGTAAAACTATTGCTCCGAAGCCCAGCTAGCGTGGTTCGGGTATGAAAAGGAGCGGAAGGGATTAAATTATATAGCTCTTCAGAACACTCGCCATGATACAGACGGTAGAACACGCTCAGTGAGGCAATGTCTCTGCGCAACTGAAGCGGCTCTATAAATTGTGTAATGTTTGAATCATTAACAATGCGGACACCCCGTCTCTGCAACCTGTCCAGGGCATCTAGTAGGTATTTTGCGGAACCGTCCCAGAGGTGCGAACAATACTCCACGCAAGGCCGAACTTGTGCCTTATAAAGGAGGTATATACTATCGCCTTATAGTTGATCAGGCGTGAAAAACCGTCGCACCCTGTTCAGAATTCCGAGTCTCCGAGATACAGTGGAGATGACGCTCCCGATGTAATCCCTGAGATTCAGGTCGCTGCGAATATCTATACCTAAGATATTGAGGCTGTCTCGCATTGTGAGCGAGAAGTTCTGGAGAGCAGGAAGAGGGGTAAATGGAGATGTTTTGCATGTAAACGCGCACACCTGTGTTTTGCTAGCATTAAACTCGACCAAATTGCTTGCTCCCCAAGTTGATATGAGATGCAAGGAGCGGTCGAGTTCAATGACAAGTTCTTGCCATCTCTTTTCTGTTTCTCCCCGACTGCAAGAAGGCTTGCTGTAATAGCAACCATGGATGGTGCTGTCATCTGCATAACAATGAATATGGACTAAAGGCAACATATCATTGATATGCAGAAGAAACAGAGTAGGTGAAAGTACAGAGCCTTGAGGAACTCCAGCATTTACTAACATGAGCTGCGAATTACATCCATCAACAAGGACACGAATTCTGCGCTCATGTAGAAAGCCAGAGATCCATTTGCATAAATTGTCGGGGAGACCGTATGCCGTTTGACTATAGTCTATAATACAATTTTTAATATAAATGAAAACTAAAAATAAAAAAGGTTTGTTATATTGGAACCTCTTTAATATATTTATATCCACCATTATAACTCGGATTATAAAAATGTCAATAGGCTTTTTATTACGTTTTAAAAGATACAACCCTTTAAAGGTGAAAGGGACTGCGTAGGCTAAAGTAATGTGATAAAGGTCAAGTGAAGAATGCACCTACATCTGTTCAGGAGTTCTTGGTATTAGAAAAAACATTAGAGTTCCTTTTGTACTTTGCTTTACTGAAAACATAAATCAGTCGTAACTCGTTACTTGAATATTATTTACGTATTTATCCAGGCGGGCAGTGGCGCCTTTGCGACGGGCAAATAAAAAAAAACTAACGTCACTTTTCCCGCGCTCCGCGTCCCCAAGTCCCGTAGCGATCTACGCATGCCTCTCCCAGTATTGAATGGGCAGCCGTGTTTTGCAGCCATCCGGTCTGAATTATGTCGGACCTATCGATTTTCCAAGCAACAGTCTGTTAATTTTGTATATAACCACATTTGACTCCGTCGTAACGTGTTGTGGAAGTGATTTTTAATATACACACTTTTTTTATTTAACATAAAAAAAGAACTGAGTGCCTTTGATATGTGAAATTGTTTTGTAGTGAAATTCACTCGGTGAGTTCAATTAAGTATTTAGGCCATCGAATAATAACAATGGACGATTTGTTGTTCGTTTTTCAAAATTTGACAGCTAATTTTTTTCCATGATTATAATATACAGACCACAAAGAAGGTTCTGAGGTTGAATGCCTTAAGTTGTTTTTGTTTATGAAACAGCCTATCATCCCTTATTGATTCAGCGATTCGTGTAATGTGTGGCAGTGCCTGGTACGATAATTTGCTTAAAGTTGTTTTTCTCGTTTTCTATTAAATTACCGTCGCCGCGTCGGTCTAATCTATCGGAGTCTATCAATCAAATCTGTTTGGATAGGAAACTCTTTTCACAATTATAAAAAGAGGTCGAATAGACTTTTTGAAGAACTGCTTACACATTCTTCATTTAGATACGTTATTTTTTGCCAGGCATAAAATAAAAATAAATCTTTTATATTCAGTCTTGCGTTTTATGTCGACCTTGTTTCAATTATTATTTAGAGTGTCTTATACGTCATATCACGGAGTGGTGGCGGATGTCACGATATAAAAATACAAATATCTCCAGGCTTACGTAATTACGTTTCAATTCTTTATCTGAGGCGTAAAATAGAATAAACATTTATTTTAAATTATGTCATAAAAAATAAATAATGTCTTTTATAATGTAATAGTCTTCTGTTACATGTTATGTATTGACTTACATTTGAAACGTAAAGAACGGTGATCGAAAATTGACCGCGAATTGAATAAATAAAAAAACATTCTGAATAAGATACCAAATAATTAAGTATACATATACAAATCGAACCATCTATTACATATACAAAATTGAAAATAACACGAATTATGTATGTAAAGCGACATTTGGTTCCTAAGTAAACTCTTTACTGAAGAGTCCTTTTTTAATTTGATTTAAATTTTGTCTAAGGAGAACAAATTATGACTGGCTATTTCATTATAAGTTAAACAAATTTTACCCTACAGAGAAGAAAAATAAAAATAAATCTATTTTTTTTAATTAGCCGATTACTTGTAAAATATTCGGTTTACAAATTCGTTTTCTAACTAAATAACAATAACTTTTAATTCGTTTAAATTTTTTAAGTTGTTTATCTTTTGTAATGATCATAAGTTTCGTTAATTTGTGATAATTCCTTATAGATTCCTTGTACTGTATGTATATTTTAGTCATACTGGGCAAGTTATTTTATAGAAAATATTAATAAAAAAATAGCCTTGTGTTTTAATCTACAATGGATTAAGAAGATAAAAAGGACATTATAAAATAATGTACAAAAATGTATATAGAAGATATACCTTTATATTCACTTAGAGCCAGAAGATAATTTGGCTAAAGAATACATAACAACTACCTATATATATTGAGAATTTCAGAATTGGCATTATGGATTAATTCCTTTGCCTGTCCTATTGGATGAATATTATTACTTCTACTACATCAATGGGTATTGGGTAGTATTTACCTCATTTAGAATATAAATAAATTAGATCATGTACTGTATATTTCGATTTGATTATTTGCTACAACATTAAATGAAGTGCCGTGTTTTTAATTTTTATCCCAAGTCGAGGTGTGCAGCGCTCCCTTGAGCTAGTTGTCAAAATAAAATCGGCCGAGTGCCTTAAGCGCTCGCCTTAGTAGTTCGGTGAAGCTGTTAAGACCATGCTAGGACAATAGCGTAGTCAGTTTGAAAAAAAAAATTGTATAATGAAAGGTTCCGTATATTTTGAATACGTTTGCCACGCTGCTATATTATATTAGTTATTCAAAAGATTTCAAATTATGGAGTTAGACCCTTAATTAATAAAAAAGTGTAACAAAAATTTTAAAGGAAACTTTCAAAAATAAAGTGAGATGAGTTCTTATTATTCACTCTATCCGACACAGTGTTTACTCCCACCATTTTTCGTCACACAAAACGATTTTTCTTTTTCTTTTCTGCAGACTCTTGGTTCGCACCTTTTTTCTGCTTTTGTTCTGTCAAAAATCATTGTAATTGTTGTTATTTTACATTCTAGGTCGATTTTTAACTTAAATTATCGCCTCTATGGCGGTTTCATTATCATCTTTAACCCTTCACATAAGAAGTTCACTTAAAAAATAAAGACTTGATAATTGGTATTTACTTGAACTTAAACTCAATAATACTGTTATTAAAAGATATTTGGAAATAAATAAATATATGCCACTGCAATCGTATGTTAATAGTACGCCAGTGGTGGTTTACCTCGTTCTTGCACTATTTATAGAATAATGCCCATGAATTATTTATTGTTTACCGGGTAATCAATACAGGTCATCGGACCTCCTTATGTCGTCTATTTATGATAGTAAAAATCCATATCTATTTATACTACACGAAATTGTTAACTATATGTATAAATAAAGTCCAATTACCGAATATGTTTGGTTATCGAATGGTTGGTGATCAAAAAATTACTTTATATAAATGCACCAGAACATCTTTTACCTTGGGCAAATATATACCTATTTAGTCTTACGATTGTCATAAACCTAGCAATTTTTCAAACACGATACATTTCCTATAAGATTTTGAGGAATTTCCTCATGTATTTTCAAAGTTGAAGGTCCAATGCTGATGACATTAAAATGTGACCTCTTTAAAAATATCCTCTTTCCGATGAAAATAAAATACAAATAGCTCTTTAAACAAACATACATTTCACGAACATTGAAAAAAAATACAGTCGAGTTAAAAAAAATCCTATTTGAAGTCCGTTAAAAATTGCTATTTTATAACCTGAAAAAAGATGTTAAGCATATATTACTACCTATATTCACTGCCGCATAGGTGCGATAATATTAATTAAAAATTAAAAATATCCACGGAACGCTTAAAGAGATGCGAAACGATTCTACAATATCATTTCAAACGAGTAACGAAAAAAAAAACATAAATATTTGAAAAAATTCCACAAACAGAAACATTAATATAAATTCTTTAAAAATGTTTGAATGTATGATTTGTATCTAATATTAACGTGTAAAAATATGAGATCGCACGACAAGACCTTGATCTGCGAATGTTTGGTAGGTTATATAATATTATGCTGCGGCGATGAAAGAGCTTACAACAGGCCTGGGCCGCATTTAAAGTTTGGATAATTGGGAAGTGGCCCCCCAATATAATTTAATTGTAAATATCTAGCAGCCGGTAACGAATTCTTTTGCGTTTCTATCTTTATAAACGACTAGCCGACCCGTGCCCACTTCGTTGGGCGGTAATAGGCATTATCAAGCTACAACTTTTCTCTAGAACTCAATCATATATCTCTAATAATTAAGGCAGCGTTCGTAAGAAAGGTTTTTGTTCGACCATTTTTTCCGACTCCCCAGATATTAACCCCTACAACCTTATAAACTTTACCTCTATAAATTTATATTTGAACATTTCTCATCCGTGCTCCGTTCCTATTGGTCTTAGCGTGATGATATATAGCCTATAACCATTCTCGCTGAATGAGCTATATAACACTGAAAGAATTATTTAAATCGGACCAGTAGTTCCTGAGATTACCCTTTACAACGCCACAACGTCACAAAATCACAAACTTTACCTCTTTATAATATTAGTATAGATTATTATTATTAATTATAATTATAGATGTCACACTCTGCATACAGTTGACAATCATGCTCATCATATAATGTTATTTTACTGCTGTGATCAAAACCATAACCTCTCGACTCACTTACGTCACAAAGCTTCTTATGAATTACAAATAGGCTTTAAAATATTTAAACTTTCCTTTGTCAGCATGGGAGTAATGCTCCTTATTCTAACATTTCGAAATGAATATTCTAATCATTTCTCTCATTTGGGAGTAAAGAGGCCTAAGTCCCTATTACCTTCTCTTAAATCCGTCCCTGTGTCGTTATAGAGAGGCCAAATGAATCGAGCGTTGAAAATGTTCGGAATTTTACGTACACACATTCATGTAGTAATATAAATTTAATTAGTAAACATGAAATGGCAATTTCGTAACAGAAAACGACGTCTTGTCACAAGCCTATTATTCTGTTTGTATATTTACAAGTAATAAAAGAGACGATGTATAAATCTTTTAAATTAATTCTTCTTAGAAGACTGAACTATGATGGTTCTTTGTGGATGTCTTCGCGAGATCGGTAGAAGGTTCAGAACAAATTAGGTGTTGTGATAGTCTAGGAGGCACAGATACTTAAAAAATGTCTTATATTTATTTCCGGTCTTTCTACAGAGTTAGAATTCATTTAAAACTATATTTTGATGACTATTATAATCTTATAGGGGCCCGGCCCAGCTTCGCACATTATATTATCACATTTCCTAGACCAAATCTTCACTTCACAATACGACTATATACTGTGAAAAAAAAAGTGTGCGTGTACACGCGTTAGAAGTTCTACTTCTTTGGCGTAATAAGATAATAATCTATTATTAATTTATTGAAAAAACTAAAATGTTGACTATAGCTAACTTCAGGGTGTCGGTTTTTCGTTACGGTGTGCGCGCGCATCGTAAAAATTTACTATCATCATAGCTAACTTCATGGTGTCGGTTTTTCGTGACGGTGTCGCGCGCATCCTAAAAATTTACTCTCATCATTTTTCCCTAACGCGCCAAAATAAGTATAACTTCAAAAATGACAACGGAACAATACAACGACGGACAACATCATTCACTTTTCATATGGAGATACCTTATCCCAATTTTTGTATTTTTCTGTAAGATTTTTCAAAACTTTTCTTTCATACAAACCTTATTCTGATAATTACACACACGACAAATAGATATGCGCTTACATTCGGCAATTTTTATTTATATTATGATTCAAATTAAATTTTTTCATTAAACGTTCTAAATTTCAACACTCTGTCTTGGAAAATTGCAATTTATCGAACAAATTTAACACGGTAGCATCTTTAATTATTGACGCTATGTTGTCAGTTCAAAAAATAATAATATTCCAAATGATTTTTTTAATTTCAAAACTATAGCTTACAAATGATAGACTAAGTTTTTTGGAGGGTTTTTATGTGTATATAGTGGTTTTTATATTTTATTCATAATTTTCTGCATTTAACTCTATATTTTGTAATATTGATGCCATTTAACGTAATATAGTTCGATTATTGAGCATCGTAAGTGACGTGGATCGGAAATAATACCAAGGAGAATGAATTCTAAGATGTCAGAAAAACTCCCTGGAAAGTTCTAATAATGTTCGAACATTGAAATTATCACAAGAGACTTAATTACCTAATAATCTAGAAGATTGGTTGCCAAAAATAATATAAGAAAAAGATAAACTATTAAGCATTTGCAAAAATATCAATATTACGGTTAAAAATATAAAATGCAATGTGACTTATTTATGTATTTATTGCAGACATTATTATTCTAACTTAAACACAATAATTTTACGCAGTTGATATGATACCTGACTCGATACAGTGTATATACAAATGATACAGTTGTATTAGCTTCGACCACAAGAGTGTCCTTCGATCATATCTTGATTTAATATATCAGATTGTTTGATAAACCTCATTGCTTTATATTAATTCTAAACTCAGGTTCAAATAGTAACTGTATAGGCGATTTGAAATAATTTTCCTCATTTACGAAATAAACAATAACACAGAACGTATGATATCTGAAATCCGTATGAATATTACTGAAATAAATTTATTGGCAATTTCCTGTTATTCAAATGACGATGAAACAGACACGAATATAATTCTAAATTAAGACTTAATTTTCGTATTTATAACTAAAACGGATATCTTTATCGGTAACGGTACGACGCGACCTCCAAACCAGTGTGGCCAGTGCTCAATTTTATGTATACACAGATTATAATAATTACGAAAAGCACTTAGAACACATGTGAATGCACGTTAACATTGACATTGGCAAATTATGAGATGCCACAAAAACTCTACTAAAAGTTCTAACGAAAGATCCACCATCCTGTTGAAACATTCAAATTATCACAAGACATGTTGTCCAGAATTGGCAATAATGAAATGACGTCAGACTTGGCTGCTTGGTCTTAATACTTTTGCCTTTTGCATAGATGGGGAAAAAATAGAAAAAAAAAAGATTGCAATGCATTATCTGTGGTGAGGTTTTTGGCGGGATCTTAGTCTGTCATGTAGTGGATTTTATTTTTTATTCATAATCTTGTGTTACTTGACTCTATATTGTGTAAAATTGGTGGTTTTTTATGTAATATAGTTTGTTTATTGTGCATAAGTGAAGTGAATAGAAAATAATACCACGGACCATGAATTCTGAGATGCCACAAAAACTCCATGGAAAGTTCTAACAAGGGAGCCACCATCTTGTTAGAATATTGAATTAATTACTCGACAATGGAAATCAACAAACTCTCTGGAACATAGTACGCTACTATTAACAAATAAATTAAGATAAAAAAGATGGATAAAAGAATATATTATAGAAGATTTGGCGTTTCTGCCTTTAAATTAATTTGGACATAGAAAAGATTTGGCGCGTATGCCTTTACATTAACTTGGACATAAAACTGACTAAAGAATACATAAGAACTATAGAAGATTTGGCGATTAGGCCTTTAAAGAATACATAAGAACTACCTATATTGACAACTTCAGAATTGGCAGTATGGATTAATTCCTTCGCCTGTCTTATTGGACGAATATTATTACTACTACTATCTGTGGTGAAATCATGTGCCAAAGAAAGATGTAATACAAAAAAACATTTAAACACACACTATTTTCAATCAAATTAAATAAATGGATGATAAATTAATTTAATTCCTTTTTTATACAATACAAACAATCCCCAGCTGAATCGTCCGCGTTAAATTAAAACGAAACGTCATCAAAGAAACGCCATTAGAATCAATGATATTATTATATGGATATAAAAATATCTTGTTCCGTAGTTTGAGACATCTATCAGACATAACACCGTGTTCTGATTTCATAAAAAGGATCTATACATTTGTATGTCTATATAAATGAGATAGTATTGTTTTTTTTGGCAACTAATCTTCTAGTTGATTATTATTACAGCCGTTGTCGAGTTGGTAATGATATTTAAAGTTTCTTGCGATCATTTCAACGTTGTTAGAACTTTCCAGGGAGTTTTTGTAGCAAGTCAGAATCCATGCTCCGCGGTTTTTTTTTTTTTCTCGAACTGACTACGCTATTGACCTGGCAGGATCTTCACAGCTTCACGGACTACCCATGCTCCGCGGTATTATTTCCCATCCACTTGACTTGTAGACAATAACCATACTTATATAACGTAAAACACCACCAATATTTCGTATCCGATACGAAATATATATAAGAGTTGTTGAGTTACGTATGCTTGGTACACATATATGTTTAACAACTCATATATGTATGAATAGTTAGCTTAGCTTAGGTTAGCTCAGATAGGTCGCGAATTGCATGTATCAGGCAACAGCCAAAGCCGAGGTGTGCCGCGCACCCTTGAGCTAGTTGTCAAAATAAAATCGGCTGAGTGCCTCAAGCGCTCGCCTTAGTAGTCCGGTGAAGCTGTTAAGATCTTGCTTGGTCAATAGCGTAGTTAGTTCGAAAAAAAAAGAACACCACCAATATTACAAAATATAAAGTTGAATAACACAATATCTATATACCTATATACATATAATAAAAATGTAATACTAACGTATCTGTACTTAATCAATTTTCGTGAAAAAACTTGTAAGTGTCTAGAAATAAGTAATAAAATACGTTAAAATCATTTTTAGAAATGTCTGTCTGTCTGTCTGTTTGCATGAACACGCATCACTGCGCAAGTACCGTGTTCACAATAAAACCACGCCAAGAAAATCATGTTTACAGGTAAATCAGGTTTACAGGGCGTAAGTACGAGTGAGAAGATAAGTAAATGGACGTAATACACTCAGATGACTTCATAAATCACTGTTTTTACATAATGTTCCTATTGATTAATAAATCCTGCACAGAACCATAAACGTGCAAGATCACTACATAATAAAAAACAAAGTCCTCGGCCACGTCGGTCTGAATCAAAAACTACTGAACGGATTTTAATGCGGTTTTCGCCAGTAGATAAAGCGATTCATGAGGAAGGTTTAGATATATAATTTGTCAAGGTTTTTTTTATTATTAGGACGGGACAACGTCCACCAGGCCCGCTAGTTATGAATTATGAATAAAATATAAAATCCACTACATGACATTCCAAGATCCCGCCAAAACTCCTATAAATGAGTTAGTCGTGTTGTAGCCTTTTTATTTGAATCATATGTATCATGGTGTTTATATTCATTAGGTACCTACTGTGTGAAAAGAGTTTATAATAATATGGTAATAGCCGGAGTGCTGAGTCATTTCAAAAGATTATTATTTACTAGCGAGCCCGGTAGACGTTGTCCCGCCCTGAATATAAAAAAACCCATGACAAATAATATACTAAAACCTTCCCCCCGAATCACTTGAATTAAAAAAAACCCGTAATAGTTTGGAAAAGCCCGTAATAGTGATTCGTTCTGCACGTCGCGTTTCGGGATCAGCTCATGCATATCCAGTAGTGAATGAATTTCGCCGCGGCTCGGGTACCGGTGAGATGATTAACATTGGTCACCTCTGGACACGAATGGAGGTTATTCGCTCACGCAGGCCGGCATGACAGCGGCGACCGGCGAGGGATAACGCATCTCCGGTAGTGGCCCTTGTTTTTGGATTGTACTGTGCTCACCATCAGGCACAGTGCAGTCACTTTGCTTTGTTACAATAAAAAAAACTTTATCAACTCTTGAAAACTGCATGAAAATCCATTCAGTAGTTATTGAGTTTGTTTTATAGTTTTATAGAGGACTTTGTTTTATACTTTGTAATTATTTGTCTAACATTGTTACTAAGCAAAACATAAGAAATGACTACCTTATTGGTTACCGTAACATAGCTTTCTGCCAGACCATTGGTGGCCGGAAGTTAAGCTAAAAAGTGAAATTATGTTTGATAGATAAAATGTCCAAATTTCAGATGAAATATACCGAAAATGCGTGTATATGCGTACTGTATACGTGCTTTAGTGAACTGGCCTATAGGCATGCGAACAGATTTTTCATTAAAATAATAACTCGCATTCTTATCACGTCAAAAGTACTGAACCTATCGGCATAGATTTATGAACATTCGATGTTGAATTTTCTGTAGATGAATCAAGGTAACTAATTTTTTGGACTTCATTCACTCTGTTTCTTTTTTAAATCTATACTTACCATATTATAAAGCTGAAGAGTTTATTCGCTTGAATGCACTAATCTCAGGAACTACTGGTCCGACTTGAAAAATTATTTCAGCGTTAGATAGCTCATAATTATATAGAGGCTATATGCTATACATCATCACGCTAAGACAAATAGGAGCGGAGCACCAATGAAGTCCGAATTTCGTATGTGTTATTTAAAAATATTTTCACCTACGTAAACAAAGTCGCGAGTTAAAGGTAGCGTTAGGTCAAAGTAACTATTCCACACGAATAACGTCATGGGCAGAGGCTTGTTAAACATGTATTTAATGCTCAGCGAAGTGGGCTAGTATCAGTTGGTAAGACATATAAATGTTAGGTATTCAATGACCTATTTTTCTTTGATTGAATTAGTTCGACGTTTCTTTACGCGTAGAACATGGAAGGTCAAGACACCGCAGAGATCATAAATTACACAATCGATAGGTGTAAATAAAACGGTGTGTCTATTAGTATCACATCTCTATTTTATGTTGAGAATTTAGTGGAACACACTGAGTTTTGACGGTGATTGTAAGTTATCTTTGTTAAAATATACTACACTGGTAACCATCAGCGACTTAGTTTGCGTTAAATATTCATATGTAAAATTCTAGTGTGTGCGCGTTCGTCTTTTCCTTGTAAACGGTTTGAGCGATATTGATGTAATTGTTTTTGTCCTTATGGAATCAATTGGACAGCCCCTCGAAATTATTGCAAATGAAACATTTTTGCCCTGCGAAAGAAGAAAACCGAAATACGACCGGTAATAAATACAATATAATGTAATATCTCAATATGCGTCGGTACATTTAATAAACAGCTAAATTCAATTTT
The DNA here is from genome assembly GCA_015888305.1 of Antheraea pernyi. NCBI lineage: Eukaryota > Metazoa > Arthropoda > Insecta > Lepidoptera > Saturniidae > Antheraea > Antheraea pernyi. The sequence continues at coordinate 808,966 of MU158730.1, read as the reverse complement.
AGCCGTACCTAATATTTTACGTTCTTTTTCGAGCTCTTCAAATTTTGTACATATGAAGATCATAAAAATAACTAAAAACCTTAGGAACGTTAAAATTCGAACTTTGTCCACGCTGTGTAAAAACTAGAAATCTCAAAAATATATAAAACATGTTACATGAACGATTAAATATGGTTGTAGCTAATTTTGAAATGTAACGACTCAATATACTCTTTTTATGTGTATACGAAATAGGTACGTACGAGTTTCAAAACGACTGAACATAAAAAATATACGTAAATAAAAGAGCGTGACTACATGAACAGAAAAAAAAATGAACACGATAACATAAAAATGATAGCGGCAAACGTGCATTGAACGTTCGCCAAATTTTATGCGCATCCCTCTTTAGCCAATTCGGTACGGATCGATCACCCCGGGCACGCTACCACGATAAATTACTTTTTACGCTCACTACGGCCTCTTAGAGTTGCATAGTCTCCAAATAGTCGGTCAAGACCGCACGCGGATCGCGCTCATGACCGAACCGATCGAGTTACACCAAACCAAACGAGTCTCTTTAAAAATTGCCGTGTCTGGAAATCGTAACGATATTCCTCTTCGAGCAAAAAGCGTTTGTCTAAACGAAAGATCTCGGTCGAAGTATGTACGTGCCGTGCGAAGCGCTGAATCAATTCACTCGAGATTCTACGATAGACAATACATTCATAGCCAATTATCAGCCATTGACGTTACACCCCAACATCCCAATAAAACACCCATAAAACCCCAAACTAGGAGAGTAGCTGAAAAAATACCATTGCCGGTATCTATCCAAACACTGTCAATACCTATGAAGTATGCTGATAATCCGAAACCTAGGCATTCAACCTCCAAACCATCTCAAAACTTATGCAATAGTAAACGGGTCGATAGTAATAAGACTAAGTATTGTAATCCTCGTAAACAGGTCGGCGGCAACAAGAGGCTGTGTCAGACGATCGCCTGCGGAAAAGAGACACAAAACCAACTGTTATTGCAGATAAGGGAAGCCAAACAAGTGTCAGACTTTGAAAGGATTCTTAATACTAACGCACTACTTTACGATCGGGCGAAGAGACAAGTGTGGCGCGGTTACAACGCAGCGTTTAAGCCGTCAGCATCCTTAGTTCCAAGGCCTCGGTCTGCGTACTCTCTATATACTGTGAGCCAAGCGTACCATTACCTTTTCCGTCAGCACGAAGAATCTCTCCAACCCCTCATTAACGAATATCGTCAGACCGTCTTCGATAACAGAAACACGTGCCCTCCAACCAGCTTACTAGGTAACAACTGGTATGAAAATTTACAAGATTTAACGGAATTTTATGAAGATGATCAGGTCTTAAAAAAAGAGGTCAAGATTATAACAGATCGCTTGATCAGTGAAGAAGTTAAGGCGTCTGTGGAGAGACAGGGACCCGATAAACGAAACAATAACTTCAATGTTAATTTAACCGATTTAATTGGCCTACATGTTAACGTGGAAAGCTGTTCACAAATTAGAGATGACTTAGGACCACCACCGGAGATAGACAAAGGAGATGAAAACGAAAAGGAATGGCTCACACCGATTATGAGTGCAAATATCGATAGTCAACTTAACACACAAAACGAAACCAACGTAGATTGTATAACGCGGAGTTTTGATTCAGTTCAAATTGATAAAGAGACTAACGTGCCGGCTATAACGTTCAGTAATTGTTGTGACGGTTTTAATAAAAACGACTCGCCCAAGAATACGAACGTCGTCATACATCTGACTGTGCCCTCTGTTGACATCATCGATGAGTCTCGTCCACCAATGGCATAAGGTGAAATCGCTATTGAATTTAATTCATACAATATTAAAGAAGAATTAAAAATGATGGCTATAGAGCCTGAACATTCTATTTCAAAAGAGGAAAGGGTCCCAAAAGTGGAACAACCGACATCCCAGAGAACACTAACACGTTCCAGCGCGGTCAGTCAAAAATCTGTCGAAATACTGGTCCATCCTGAGGGTTCAAATAATCCTTTGCACAGATCTAAACTGGCCCCAGTGAGGTCATCCTCGGAAACTCAGTCTTCCGGTAAGAAAATACTGAATTTAAGAAAGACAAAAAACTCATCAATAGAGTCAACGATGAGTTTACCGAATCAGAAATCTTTGGAGAAGAAACACGGTAGCTTGAGGCATCAGAAAGCGGTTGGTGCACATTCCGATATAACGTTAACCACTCAGACATCAATAACAGATGACAGGAAAGCCCTGAGGGAAGCGCTCTACCAGGGTATCTTCCATCGCCATAGGAGGACGATATTTGCCGTCGGTTCCTTCCTAAGGATGTTGAGAAGCAAAACCTCCAATTATGACTCGATACGGTCGGATTCTGATGAGATATAGCACTCGCAATTGTGCATTAAAAACAAAGGTGCCACAGACTGATAGTGCTTTCAGTAATTTTAATAACTATGTTATTTAGATCATTAAGTATTCATGGTTTTTGTAATAAAATGTTCCTAATTAGTTGAGATTTTTGACATGTTTTTTTTTATTGAAACTCTGCTTCGACACTCATTCAAATTTGAGTAACATTCGAATCATTGCATCGTTGAAATCGCTTCCTTTTTGTGTGTATTTATACAACTGTTGTATTTATATTGACCGTTGTTTAATTATAAGTTTTATAAACACCTTGAACAGATTTATTTAAGATAATTTTGATTTATTTACTTAATTTGTAAGCAAAACTCTGGAACTACAATTTTTATCAGACTACGTACACAGTTATATTTGCCAAATGATTTAATATTTATAAGAAAAAGTAAACTATGATAAGATTCAAGGAGAATTAAGCATCGTTATAATCGAAAATTTGAAGAGATATTTGTATAGAATACCCGCGAGTTTGATATCGAATCGAAACTCTTTATAACAATTACTTTATAATTTATGGTTTTAGTAGGTATTGTATTGTTGCGGTATGTCGCGTGTCATTACATCGTGAAGGTCATCCAACACTCGAACATAACCTTGACTTTAACATATATTCAATGGTAAACATTTTACATATAAACAAGGCTCATTTAGACACACGACATCAAAATCATATTTATAATTTATGTGTCGTTTTTAGGTTATTCTACTTTACACTGAATATTTGACAATTAAGTTTGAAACGTGTATTTGTCACACCTGACATTGGCGAAATTAACTACACAGGTAGATGCCATACCAAAAAAAAAGTGTTAATTCAATAGACATTGATAAATATGTAACAATGAGCAAAAAAGAGAATTGTTCTGTTAATCGTGAACTAAGTGAAACTCCCTATTTCCAAATATCTTTTAGTTTGTCTTCTTCTCCTGCTTTGGTAATTAAACCTAATTATTAAAAATCATAATTCAACAACCAATACCGAATAAATAGAGTTATTTAGTTTGTTATGATTTCCGTGTTCTAACAAGATTACGACTCTAACAAGATGACATGACATCGTGAATAAGAAATAGGAAATCCCTACAAATTAGATCAAGAACCATTTTCCAGTTGATATATCACATTATTTTATTAAATATCGCGTCTCTAGCCATACGATAAACACATGTGGAATTTAAAATGACGGAAAAATCCACACGCTCCCGTTTTTCGAACATAAATTTAGAGAATGGGTACGATGTCAAATGTTTACGTCATTTTAGTAAATTTTAAAATACGATGGAACGTGAGAATGCGCTTTGCGGTTTCTATGTGTATGTTATTTTCGTTTAATTTTAAAATGATGCGAATGTTACTCCGAGATTAGAAGATATATAGAACGTGGGAACTCAAAGAAATATCTTATATATTTGAAAATGTACAATTTTACTGGAGGTAATTCGTTTTTTTTTTCGAACTGACAACGCTATTGACCTATCACGGTCAGCTTCACCGGACTACAGATGATTCGTTAGTTATGTGCAAAATTACCTATTTATTGGAGTTTCTTCCAACTGTTCGTGATTTTAAATATATATTGCTTGTCATGTAACATCTCTAAATATTGTTAATTATGCGAAAATTGTTATTAGTGTAAAGTCTCTAGTTTGTTACTTTAAATTTAATTTTATTGTAAAATAATAATCAATTTTATTTAGGCACGGCACATATCGCAATATTTTGAAGTCACTTTATATTCAGTTTTTTTATTAATATTCAGTTTTTAGTGGGTTAAATGACATTTAAATTCAATAAATTAATATTTTTTAAAACAAGCTTTCATACAAAAAGCGTAATCGAATATTTTTCACAAGGTGTGGCGGCCATTTTGAAATTCGTCATTTTGTTTTTATTTCATTTTCGTGTGACATTAGAACTTAATGCAAAATTGCAAAGACGTCGAGTTAAAAGAGCAAGCTCTAATTCAGCTTACAAGATTTGACTTAAATAGACATTGCAAGTTAAATAAAAGCATATAATAATAACAAAGGGTTTATAAAAAGACTTTCAAATGACAAATGAAAGTACCAGATAATCGATTAAATTTCCGTCGAACGCGTCATTTCAAATGATAATTTGATTCCAATCGGTATTTCTTTGAGAATAACATGCAGCGAGTGTCGCTTGAGAATTTAAATAGAGAGCTTATACGAACTAATTTATAAAGAACATAATGTAATAATTTATACTTTATTTGCGGTAATGATTTATTTATACAAGTTTTGACAAAGGGAACTAAGTTCATGTATTTAACTGTAGATCTTATGAGTATTTCATAGAATTGAATACGAAAAATAAAATTGTAGAACAATTAACGTTATGTTGCGTAAATATATGAATAATAAGTACGCATTCAATATTGGATATTTATGTACTACGCTTTGTGAAGTCAATAACATTGCGCTGTCTGAGTACGTCACATAATTTTTCAGTAGTTTTCATTTCTTTTGTGAAAACTTGTATAAGATATGTTATTAATATTGGATCAAAAGGATAATAACTGAGAACACATTTTTGGAACATTTTATGCACTTTTTTATATATTTGTACATGCAAGGGTTTTTGTAAATGTTGTTGTGGATGATAGGGTTCTATATTAGGCAGCTTGTCGGCGGCACAGCGGAAATTGATTACTGGTTTCAGCATGAGTGGGTCGGCTTGCCCGGGGGTAGTACCACCCTCTCGCAGAAAACCGACGTGAAGTAACAGTGCTTGTATTGTTGCGTTTCGTTCGGTCAGTGGGAGAGTGAACCCACTTCCTCTCCCCCCTTCCCCACTCCCCCTCCCCCAAACACGGGGTGTCAACGTACTTGCGACTATTTCTGGTGTTGCAAGTCTCTATAGACGGTGAAGATCACTTAACGTAAGGTGACCCACATGTTCATTTGCCTCCTATAATATAAAAAATAAATAATAATATTACTTTGACGGCTTAATTTTTTTCTTGATCATTATGAAATTTTTAGTTAAAAAAATTGTTAAAAATCTAAATATACGAAATTAAGAATATTGACAGATTAAGGTTCAGTTGCTCAGTTGCCATTTTCATTACGTGGTGTTATTGCAAAGGGAAGATTTGCTATTGTTTTGTTCATCAGTACACCCGTACGAAGCGGGTATGGACAACTAATATATAAAGATTTTATACATCAAATTCGTATAATTCCCACTGTGCCGACGACTGTACTCGGGTACATGAAAACATGAGCTTCGTAATTTTAATTATGATAAATAGCTTTTTTATATTAGACCGTAAACGTACGGAACCGTTACTATGATATTGTATAAAATGTATTTTTTTATATATATACAGAGTGTTCCTTTGATAAATAGTTCGAACATGCATTAGTACATACATAGTTTGATACATTTATGTATCTTTTGAGACGCTTTTGTTTTCAAAATAAACAAGAATAATAACACAATAAAAATGTAACTAAAATAGATACATGGTTTTTCAACCATTCCAACGGTCTATTATTTCGTAACAGAAGCAAGATTATTATTATTCAATATATAGTGTGGCAGTAGCAGAATTGTTTTTTTTCTTGGTTTTGACAAAGCGTGGCTGACACATCTGCCAGTGTAGTGTCTTAAAGCAGCATTAGTATGTACTTTGTATTTTATAATATTATGTGTTTGATAGTTGTTTTTGTATTAAATTTGTATTCAGATTTTTTCACTTACATATGACGTAATTTAGTTATTGATTAGTTCATTAATAATATCTTATGTTATATCCAAAAGTATGGGTTAGCCATGTAATAAAAAATATATAAAAACACCAAAATCATTGTTGGAGAATCTATAATTTTTCTTGATTTTTTTTTAAGAATGCATAGCTGTAAATCTCTTTGGAATATATAAATACGACCAAAAAATTATTTAGAGAGCCCTTAAAATTCTATTATCATGAGAAACTAAACCCGTTTTGAACCAAATTATATTTAAGCGTGCACTCTGTATATATAAGTGTGTTAATTAATTTGCGATGTTAACAATTAAAAATAATTTCGTTAAATATATTTTGAATATAAATGTTGCAGTAGAATGTAAGTGAATATTAAATAATGTTAATGTTTATTAAATAATATTTTTTTCGGTAGTTTTTTTTTTAAATAATGTGTATAATAGACATTCCATAATAATTGTAATGAAAATAATGTGTTTTTGTAAAACAATTTACGTAAGGAAATGTCCGTAGGTAGGTGAAATGAATAGTAAAGAATAAGACTGCGTAAAAAATTATGAAAAAAAATGTCTATAACGGTAGGGTAACCGACTATGTAGTTGTCTTCTGTAATTATGATGAAATGATATTACAGTGATGATATTATGTTTCTGTGTTTTATTTCGTCCATCTTAAACTAATGTGAACATAATTTGCTTTCTGAAGTAACTCAAAAATTAAATTTTATGAGGAAAAGCGTTTAAAGTTTGACCATGTTAACATGTTGGAATATGAACATAGGAAAAGCTACTACTGACTCTAATTTCAGTACAAGATAAAATACTGCAAGACATAAAAGATAAGTATGTTTTTTGTTTCATAGGTGGCAAACGAACAGGTGGGTCCACCTGATGTTAAGTGATCACCGCCGTCCATAGACACTCCCAACACCAGGGGAGTCGCAAGTGCGTTGCCAGCCGGTGTTGGGGGATAGGAGGAGGGGGAGAGTGGAGATGGGCCTCCGGCGCTCTCACTGACCGAACGAAACACAACAGTACAAGCACTGTTACTTCACGTCGGTTTTCTGTGGGTCCGGTGGCGAGCCGACCCATTAATTCTGAAAGCAGTAATAACTTCAGTGTGGCTCCACCAACTTCAAGTCAATGTAAGCCAAGTGAAGAAAGTGATTTTGTATTCTTTATTTCGACCTGACTACGCTATTGGCCTATAAGGCCTTAACAGCTTCACCAGACTACAAATGATTTTGTACGAATTGCTCTATATTCTTAATTTAATCTTAACTTATATTCTTGTTAAATAAGACAACATTTAAGAAAAGAAAGTGGTGGGTAGTTAACTAATCCTCATAATTATTATATACATATTTCTGATATCATTGTACAGGATTGTGAAAAAAACGAAGAAGCTGCTGCCTGGCTAGCTACCAACCTCAAGTTGCAATTCTGTCGCCAAACTTAAAGGTGTGTTTCGGCAAGTGTATTTAAGAACCAGTTTTCTGCTACGTTTTGCATGTATCTTGCATCTGTGCATCTTAGAGCACTTAATTATTTAATAGTCAGGTGAGATTGTGGTCATATACTAAATTATACAAAGTAAAAAGAAAGGGGACCCTTATCCAGGAGCAAAGTACTTTAGCATATAATAAGGAATCAAATAGTTTCATCGAATATAGAATTTTTTTTTTACTACTGAAAAAATAAAAAATAGGCTGTTGCAAAGACACGCGATAGAAGTGAAATTTTTGTATTACAAGGAGACGTTCTAATTTTTCATTAATCACTCTCCAATAGCATAGATAGTGTACAATCATCGCCACTCTCCCTGAGCGCAATACTGGCAACCAATGACAACGAGAGGGTAAGTAAGCGCGAAGAGCGTATGTCTCACCGTTCTCCAATACCCGAAGGCAAGAGAGACACTGCTTCCGCTCGACACGACACAGTGTTTATCCCCACCACTTATAACGTCACACAAAAATGTTGCGGATCACAATTTCAAACACTCCCATGGGAAGTTTCCCGTCAAAACCTAAATAATAATAAGCCAGTCTTCTTACAAGTAGTCTTTTTACCATCTTAGACTACATCTTTACAATAATCAAGTGATCAGATGGTATCACCAACAATATCTGAAAAAAAAAATGGTTGCCTGTAAAGCTGGTTTACGGACGATAATTTTACGTGATGACTTCATAAGAAAACATTGATAAAAAAATTGCATACTTTTATGAATATAATTGAATTATCTTTATAAATACATTTCTTCTGTACGTATGTATGTTACGGAACTCCTCCTAAACGGTTGGACCGATTTTGATGAATTTTTGTTTGCGTGTTCCAGTGGATCCGAGAATGGTTTACATTCACAATTGAACCCGGTAGGTGGCGCTGCGGTTGACTTTTAGGATTTTTTTTATCAAGACAGGACGACGTCCGCTGAGCCCGGTAGTTCTATATATAGATAGTTATGTCACAAGTGGAACGTTTAGGCCGATCGTGCCTCTCTATCGCTTATTCCGCGCTCGCCTCAGGCGGAACGTGACAATGAGTCATGTTTTGCAGTTTGTGCAGCCGGCGTTCATCGATTTGTAAGACAATATCATGTCAAAAAAAAAAACACTTTTTTATTTAATTTAATCGAAGCAATGAAAATACTTCGGTTATTAAAAAAACGGTTTTATACAGGAATAAATATTCAAAACAGTATGATTCGTTTTATTTCATACCCCTACAATAATCGCGCCTAGCGGAAACGTGGAAGTACTAGAATTGGTGATATAGAGGTTGAGAATTAACCAACTACTACATTACAACTACATACCAAATGCACGCCACGACTTCGTACGAGTGTGCTATCGACGAAAATGACACCACATTATCTCTTTATAGATGGTCACCTATACATATAATAAAAATGTAAATTTAAAGAGTCTGTACTTTTTAAAGATTAAAAAAAAATGTTGCTGGTGTCTTGGAATAATATTAAAATACATTTCAATCATTATTAGAAATGTCTGTCTGTCTGTCTGTTTGTATGAACACGCATCACTGCTAAAGCACTGTGTTCGCGATAAAACCCCAAAGAAAATCATAAACATATCCTCAAGTAACATTTAGTCTTGGATTCATTAAAATCGGTTCACTCTATCAAAAGTTATTGTAATTGTAATGAGTGTACGAGAGAAAAGACTATTCCGATGCCCCCTCTCGATAGAGGCCCCGGGTTGCTTCCCACGTTCGATAGTATAGACGAGGCGGAGTGTCTCGCTGCGAGTTTAGAGAAACAACGTTCACCGAACACAGCAAACACTGACCCTATACATATTGGATCGATAGAGACCTCGGTAGAGCGCGCTTTCGCGTCCCCGCCGGTTGATACGCAAACTCCTATCACTTATACTCGATAAGAAGTCCCCAGGTCCCGATAGGATCAGGAACGAGGTACTGTAACTCCTTCCTGACCGCATCACAGATCTACTGGTCTGCATCTTCAATGCGGCCATATCCCAGGGTCATTTTCCAGCCGTCTGGAAGAAGGCCGTAGTGATAGGCATTCACAAGCCCGGCAAAAAAGCTAAGCATCCCGATAGCTATCGCCCGATTAGCCTGTTATGTATTAGGTAAATTATACGAGCGGCTCCGTCTCCAGGTCTCGATTACAGATCTAAAATTAATACCATCTGAGCAATTTGGGTTTCGTGCCGAACACTCTTGCACGAATCAAGTACACCGCTCACGGAGGACCTCACTAGTCTCTTAATACTTTTTAAAATTTGTACAATAATCAATATTGTCCCTGCATTCAAATTTAACATTTTGTAAACGGAACCAAATGAGACACAATCCGCGCCAAACTTTTTGACCACTCTGAATATAGTTGTGCAGAATACAAAGATAAATGCGTATTGTGTTATATGTACAACATAAAAACAACTTAAGGATAAATAGATGCCAATTTAAGAATACTATGATAATATTTTAACTTTGATTTGTTAACTCTTGACTATATTACGCACAAGCTCGACCTTGGGTCTATATTCTGAGCGTTCAAAAATATTGACGAGGATTGTACAGTGATTGCTTGAATATAATCATGTATCAGTTTCCTAAGTGTAATCGAACTACATCGACGTGTATTTCGTTGGTTACAAACCTTGTTTTTATTAGAAAACGTTTTGTGGATCTCAGTAATTATCGTAAGTTGCGATTTTAGCTTAAATAATTAAATTAAATAGGTAATTATTTGGTTTAACGGCAAAATGTATTGCTTAGAATAATTTCTCAGGTTATTATATTTATAGCAACATATATTGCGCGAGAAAAACGACTAAAGTTGTTTCTTATTTTCTTAAAAATATATTTAGTACATAAACTTTTACAAGGCTTACTCAATACAAAAACAAACCTCTATGGTGGTAGAGGTACGCTGTAGCTATCTATTACTGGTTTCAGCATGAATGTGTCGGCACTACCAACCGTCCCTCACAGAAAACCGACGTGAAGTAACAGTGCTTGCATTGTTACGTTTCGTTCGGTCAGTGAGAGCGCCAGAGGCCCACTTCCCTTCCCTCCTCCTCCTTCCCCTCACTCATTCATACACAGGTTGGCAACGCACTTGCGACTTAAATAAAATGACCAATAATGGAATGATTATGTTTGCAGTTTAACTATGTTAAACTTAAACTTTGGAGTATTTTTTTCTCGAACTGACTGCGCTATTGGCCTAGCAAGGCCTTAACAGCTTCACCGGCTTAAAACTAACTCAGTACGCAACCGTATTTATAGTGTCGTAGACAGCGAGAGCGAGTACCCTTCTGGACGAATGCCGCAGTGTTTACATATGACGTCGGAGACTTGCTGACTCTACTTCCAGAGATTGGTGTCGTAGTGTTTATATATTTACGTTGTAGACGACCAATGTTGTATCCAGAGGTTGATCTCGTAGCCTAAATAATGTGTCATTTACTATATCCCAGCTGAACACCTGACGATGTGCGTAGTTGTATATAAAGATATTACGTAGCTATGTAGAAACTTCCTGAACATTCGAGCACATTTGAAAATATGTCTGTATCATATTTTGGGTATCCGTTTGGGTTCTTTCCTTTACTTATACTAAGACAAAATAGCAATAATTGTCATCTTTAGTTTCTGATAGAAGAATTTCTGTCGCATCTAGAAGTCACGAATTCTAGATAGAAATGATGCCATCTTGGTTCACAAAGATCTGAAATCCACAGAGAAGTCTCCTCTAGTATAAATTCCGACCATAAAGATGATGACGAATGTGAATGAAATCATAGACAATTCATATATACAGGATATAGGTGTAAAGAAAAATACAAAGACATAGAATAATCGATTTTTATTTCACGTAACTTTTTTACTATGTCCAAGCGCTGTAGGCGTTAACATAATTTATTATTATATAAACTACACAACAATATAATAATATATTTTTACTCTCTATACCAAACGAAAATAGAAAAACTTTGGTTACTAGCTTATTTATACATTAAAGTTGTAAATTGGTGTTTTTTTTAATGTTTTGACAGTATTTTGAGTATTTAATTTTTTATTGGAAAGCGACTGTACGATATTTTTTCTGGTCAAGCCCTGATGAACTATAAGAGGACTAGATAGAGCGTTATTTTATGAATGCATTATTCATACTTAAAAAGATATACAACAAAATACACTAAACATAACAACGCTCATTATTATCACATAAAGGAAACGATCATCTATGATGAATATTTACAATAAATCAGCTAAGTGATGAGTTTTTATTACAGATTTAATGTATAAAAAATATTAAAATGCATTTATGATTTTACTTATTGATTTTTATGAAATGGCAACATTAAATTTCGTTTTACTGGGAACTTCCCGTTTCAATTAAGAATGATAGTTGAATTTCTCGAAGAAAAAAAAAGAAAATGAAATGTCAAATTAGACGGTGTTGCCAGACTTTGATGTAAAAAATACCAAATAGAAAAGAAGAAATGACTTTGTACAAAAACTCGTCACTGTAAGGCACAAAGTATAATGTGGCTTCAAGCCTAATTCTACGAACAGCAGGACACAATAATAATTATATATGTACAGATTTGGCCCCAAAAGTAACACTGTTAACGATACCCAATAACATTATTACATCACACGAAAATCTATTATTCTAATTATCTATTTATTATATTTCTTTCTCATGATCGAATTGTTTTTCTGAAAAATAGAAATTGTCCATTTTTTCCGTATCATAAGAAATTCGATTTTTCGTTATTATACCACTGATATATAAAAACCCAAGAAACACAGTCTCGAATAACAGCGCTCAAAACCATCCCGCAAAAACTCCCCAATATATATACGTGGTTATAGTTATGCGATAAACTTATGGTTTTGCAAATTCAACTTTACCTGAATGATTTAAAATTGTTTTTACAAGGACGCAAGCGACGCGAAACTATTTGAAATGGCTGCATAATCCAAAATTATGTACTAATTTTTGTGTGCCGGCTGTGAGACGTTAAGTGTGCATCTTGGGTTTTTGTATATCAATTTATTATAGGAAAAAAACATCATATACAAAAATTTAGATGTTTAAAAAAATTAACAGAGTTAAATATTACATACAGATTATATTATTCATTGTAGTAAGTATTAAATTATCTCCCAGCGATAGAAGATTGAAATTATTGATGTAAAATTATATTTATATATGGCAATTTTTGTTATCAATGGAAAAAAAATAAATTCTTATAGGACAACTTCATATCAAAAGAGAAACAAAATTAACATATTCGCTACATTTTTATATCATATATGTATATAACATCTATAAACATATGATAACTATATTATAACACTAAATTACGTATTATTATCAAATAATTAATTAATCACCAAACTCTATACAACAGTAATTATATTTCAAATATATTATTCTATATATTAGTCTGACAGTCTTTCTCTAACCAATATTATTTGACACTCACAACTAGGGTTGCCACTTTGTAGTTGAACAAATTTTGTCCAGAAAGGTACACAGAAATGTGTATTATTATAAATTTCAATCAATTTTTTTGAGTTTACGTGAAATGAGTTTTAAAAAAAAACAAACTATTTGAAATAAAATATTCGAGAATATTTTGTTATTCAATGTAGGAATATAATTGCCCAATATAACCTTTTTTTCTTATAAAGCACATGTGGCAACCCTATTCACAACACTGATACTCAGAATACGATTTTGTCACATTACTATTATAATCGAGTCGAAAAGTTAATTTTGTATTTTTTGTTTATCATAACAATCGAGATCATCTCTATAATTTATTTATTTTTCTTTTAATATCCATTTTATAGCTTTATATTTTTCAACAAATGTTTAAACAAAATTTATAAAAAGCTTTTTGAAAATTTGAAAGTTTCTTGGCCACAAATGCAAATCAGAAACTAATTCTATCATTTTAATAGTTTCGTTATCCAATAAGACAGTAAAAAAGTTTATTAACTGAAACAAATCACACAAAGAACGTAGCTGTACGATCCTAACAAGAAACAATCCATCATCAGTATCTCACATACATGTCTCTTAATTATATTCTTATGTATATCAATATACCAGGGCTATACAATGATATCGTCTACGTAAATCTACATAATAATCGTAGTACCGTTTATAAGCAGATTACGTTAGAATAAAGGCCTTTATATCGTATTCATTATTATATATACCATATTATAATATTGCCAGCTTAGAAATTAATTTACATCCTTTCTTTGTGTAATTTCTTCGTACACTTCTATCTGATAGAAACCAAACAGACCAATTACGAAAATATTCAATAGATTCTGACACAGTCACCTATTAAATTTTTTATGATAATTCGCCTTATAATATTTATACAGCCCTCTCGAATCATCTAAACGATGAATTTACTAAAAAATATTGAGAAAATTCACTTGAACTGTTGAATTATAGATATTACAACAGTTTACCTACTCTATTGTCATAAAGAACATTCGCCAGGAAAGTGCTTTCATTAGAAAGTCACACCTTCTTTTTAGATTTATTGTTATCGTCTTGGAATATATCTCTAAATTCGTTTAACAATATTTCGACGACATTATTTTGTTGTATGCAGTCGACAGCGATTTTATGCGCTTGTTCCGCGGGCGCCCAAAGCAACGTCGGTCCGAAAACAATGGCCAGATTCGCTGTGTGCATTCTATTTTGTTCGCTTTTTTGCGATACCCTGTAATTAATAGTTTTTACAATTACTAAATTGTACATTTTGCAGAACTATTGAGTGAAATGCGACAAGTTCTTCCCCTATCATTAATTAATATTATATTAAGAACTTTGAAGTCACAGAATAAAGTACGACATATGACCATCATAATATTTTTATGCTACCAGAAAGAAAAAATTTAAAAAACATCAAGGACAAGAATTAAACCACATTCGATATCAACAAAACTGCATTAAATAACATATATTAATGAAAGTTTACTTTAAAAGATTCTGATATTACCAACTCCTACTCTGCTTTCCACCTTCTCTCAACTTACTAATATAAAATATAAAAAATATTATTGAATACGAAAAGTAATCTCACCTCAATAAATGTTCTAATACAAACTTCAGAGTGTCTCTATTGCATTGTGGTAGGGACTGGATAATATCTTTGAATTCTTTGATCTTCGCCTCTCTTGGCTTTATTGCTGCAATTAAACAAGAAATGTAATTCTAGTAAAAAATAACCTCAATTTGAGAGATTGTATATGCCTAGATATATGTATAGATAGTATTTTTTTAAATAACATTTGCGGACTTATAGAATTCAAATTAAAAACTCGTAATTTGAAAACCAGTTCCATAAGCTTAAAGTGTCATGAACTTTATATGAAAAAAAAACAAGTAGCAAAATATATTTAAGGCATCCCAAGTTTACACGGAACAAAGAACATGTAGCAAAATATACTCACAACAAGCGGCAAGAACCCTATCGAATAAGGTGCACGGTATTAACGGCTCCTTCAACTCCCTGAAGAAGAGTTTCAGGGAGCCGGTCAGCACGTGAACGTCGCTATTGTTTCTTATCACTGCTAGATTATTTTGGTCGATCTGAAAATTTTTAAAACATTTTAATATAGGTACTTTTATGTACTTATAAACTTAGATAATAAAATGACGGGAGTTTTCCATTAAGCTCGCAGCATGTAAAGACTACTCGATAGATTTTGATCATTTTTTTTTGTCTTACTTCTTAGGCCCTTGGTTCTTATCCAAAATAAAATAATTACAAGAAACTACGATTCTTATAAGTACTGGGCTTTTAGCTATGTGTTTTTTCTTGCCATAGAAAAGTGGTGCAAGCAGTGTGTAAAAAATATTCTTTTCTGTATATAAAATATATTATAAACAAACAGACGTTGTCATATGTGTTATGTAGTCAAGAATAAAAAACATGTCACTAATTCTATGGGTTTGGCCGCGTAGACCCAAGACACTAATGTAGATGTCTTAGAGTCTTACTACTCGTACTATCATAAATCTACAAAGGAGTAAGCGAGAGTACTAAGATGTCTCTGTAATCGTTCTTTACTTTGATCTATATTACAAATATTTTGTAAGGCATTACGAAATATTTAATTAGCTAATGTATCTATGATTAGATTAGATATAAATTGCTGTCATTATTCGTTTGCGGTATTGACAATGGAATTGTAATAATATAGACTTGCGGTCCCTAGACTATTAAAACTGCAGCACATTCAACAAATCTGGCTTTAGATTGGCATTGGCATAAGATTGTAACTACTTTTCCCTGCGACTTCGTCTATGTTGTTTTTGGTACATTCAGAATGAAAAGCGCCCTATGTCAGGGAAACTCCATGACCAATGTCATTGCTATCGGTTTACAGATTTAGTTCTTGATAGGAAGTCACGAGGTTTATATTTGTATTCATAATATTATTAATGTATATGAAAGAGAGCGCAATACCACATAAGATTGAAAAATAAACGTTTAAATTAAGTTTTTGTTTACCATAGTTGTAAATAATTCGTAGAATGATATTGACCGTTACACGAAACATCTAGGTCATTGGTCTGGTCTGTAAATAGTATATAAGCATAGAGTATATTTGTTTATTTAATCTATGAGACTTGATTCAAATTGTTTTCCAAAAAAGTGTGTCTCTCTGTCTTTCTGTACGCTTACGATTCAAAAATATTTATATTTCTTCTATAAGGCAAGTTAATAGACAACATTCTATAAGTAAGCAGTGGAAGAGCCGCATGCTTGTTCATTATTTCGTGTACCTCCCTTATAAATGTAGGAAATAGTGTGTAATCAATCGAAATAAGACGTGTTTGTGTGGTTGAAGACGACTAACCTCTAATCGAATCTTCTGGACTTGACTTAGATTCCCGGACGCTCTGTATAGACCGTCCGTGCACATGTTATCTTTGCTCTCTATTTCCTCGATGCAGGCCACGACGAACTCCGGAACTCGGGGGCTGGTCGCCGGACACACCTCCTCCAGCTTACGGCCGAACACTGGTTCGTCTGATAATCATAGCACTATTGTAGAGCGCAGTCTATGTGAGTTTAGTTTTGTTCATTAAATCTATAGATATTTATATGTTGAACCCAAAACCATTGTACCAAACATTGTTTATTGAATATGAAGATCTGTATCAGATAGTCCAACAAACGAAAACGATTAATTACGACAACGATAAATAGCTTTACGAGAACTATAAAAAATAAAAATAAAAACATAGACTGGTTAATTGATCAACGAGTAACTGTTCGTAAACAATTAGCCTTTTTACCGTCAATATTTATCATTTTTCTTTCTAGTTCTCGATAAAAACGAATGACCCATACAAGAAGGAATTAGGACTTCGAAGGATTATCTTTTATTTTGGATTCGTAAAATTTTGTTTCTATATGGACCTACCTGAATTGCATTTTTTTTATTACACTCGAGGCATTTATGTCCTGTATTTATGTGTTCTAGTGTGATCTGTGGAGGCAATTCGTAGAACTTAAAAAGGGAAGTTCTTTATTTGAGAACACAGAATTAATTCCATGTAAAGTGTTGTAAATACAGTCAAGACCGTTTATGGCGACATTGTTTAGAACAGCATACCGGTTATATTGACCCAGAACAAAGATCCTGGCTGAATGCTACAGCATACACTAGTTACACCTCGAAAAGGTCACTGGTTGTTACGACTATCGGTTTTTACGACTAAATAGTAGTTAGTCCCTTCGATGTCGTTATAACAAATTTTGACTGTAATGATAAGTATTCTTTCGAGTAGGTATCTAGTGTACTCTGCATAATAGCATAAGTATAAACCATTTATAGTGTATAGTTATTTCTTCATATATTCCTTAAATACCAGATGGCAAATTTTTGTCAAAAAGTTATAATAAAAAAAAACTTATGTACAGCGGGTGTTTAATTTTTACCATAAACCAATTGTCTGTGTTAATATAACATACACCAATTTCGCGATAACCCAAAAGATATGTTACAAATATTTAAAAAAAAACTTCGAAATGGCCGTACCATATTAAACAACCACTCACCAAAAAAAGGTTTAAAAATAAAACACTAATGCTACAAATAATCGTTATATTCCAATTAAAAAAAATACAAATATATAAACTTACCTTAAAAACGCTAAAATCATTATAATATCTATATTAATTATTGCAGATCTTAAAATCCTTTATTTAATTATCTTCTTTTTTTAATGTTGGCACTACAATTATAATGTGATTAGAAAACAAAGCCACACCAAAATACAAGACTGACATTCAAACTATATTATTTAACAATGTTAATATATATTATTAAAAATATATACAGTAATTTAATAATCTACGTTATATATGATTAAAAGAAACGAAAAAAAGATTTAAAAATTTTGAACTGACTTACGACAAACGTAAATCAGAAATGTAAACAAAAACAATTTTTTTATCAAATTTAATATATTACTTACTAGAAACAAATGAAATAAAAAAAATCTATGTACTTTTTCGTATCCTAAAATATTAATTTCTAAAGAAATACAAATGTAAATAAAAAAAAAAATATAAAAAATATTTCAGTAAATATTCTTTGGTTTTTTTATGGCAACAAATTATATGCATCAAAACAATTGATAAACCAAAAATATAAAATGTTTTCTATAAATGTGCATGTACACCTATGCAAAAAAGCGGCAAACACCAATTTAATGAAATTCCGAACCTTTGTAGATGCCTTTTTTCACGAGCACCTCCATAGCTGGACGTTTTGCGAAGAAATTCCTTAATCTACTTCTAACGTGCGACTTCTGTATCTCTCTATTTTCAGTCGAATCGCTTAAATCTTCATTGCTACTGCCACCAGCTGAAAATAAATTACCAAAATAATAACAAAAAATTATAAAAACCAAAGAGGTTGTACAAATAACAGTCAGAGAGAAAGAGATGGTAAAGCAAAGGTTGAAAAGGCTATAGATGTGTACCCCATACCAAGGATTTCATTTTAGTTGTTAAAGCCGAAACCTAAGAATCAGCAAGAAAGTTTGTAAGTGCAATAACTTATAACTAATGAAAAAGTACACTCTGTCTTAAAATATAGTCGATTATATTCTGCAATAATATATAAACGTATAATTAATAGTAAGGGAATTAAAAAGCAAATTTGTTTAGTACTATCTTTATTTAACCTCAAAATCAAAACGTCATACGGTATCTACGACAATACATTAAAACTATTTTAATGACTTATATCTCTCAGAGTACCAACATATCGAAAAAAGAACTCGATCAACATTATTAGAGATGTAACCAACATTGACACTGGCAAATGCTTCTGCGGTGACAAAACTAGAAAAAAGAAGAAGAAATGTACCCAGTGCGTAACCAAAACGGTTTTATTTATAACATTTTAAAAACTGTTGTTTAACACACACACACAAGTTAGAACAGGCATTTTGACATACACATAATAATTCGAAAGAAAAATAAACTTGAAATTTAATTCTATTTACCTGGATGAAGCACTTCATTTTTTAGCACAAGACGTATAAATAACACGACCGGTCATAGAAATATGTTTTATATTTGGGAAACAGTTTCAAATTCGTTTCGTGCATGTTAAAAAAGTGTCGAAACCAACAATAGAATCAAGTTGTTGAAAGATAAAACGATAAGATATCGATGGGCTACGATAAATTTTATCTCCGCTTTGTTAATTTACCATTAACCGACTGGCACATTATTTTACAGAGTACACTAGAAAAAAAAT
Source organism: Antheraea pernyi (assembly GCA_015888305.1). Lineage (NCBI taxonomy): Eukaryota > Metazoa > Arthropoda > Insecta > Lepidoptera > Saturniidae > Antheraea > Antheraea pernyi. The sequence continues at coordinate 789,468 of MU158730.1, read as the reverse complement.
GTTAACCATTCTTTTACTCCCATGCAATCTCTTGGGATGGTAAAGTTTTACTAGTGCATAAATATATGTGTAATATTTCGGTACGCTTCGTAGTTTAAACGGCTTGATGAATTTCAACAAATGATATGTCGTTAGATTTGCCATAATATCATAATGACATGGGATATATGAAGTCTGTGAATTAAAAAATAAAGATTATGTAATCTGTATTTTTGTTTTTCTAGATGAATAATAATAATTTTTGGCGGGATTTTAGTCTTTCATGTAGTGGATTTTATATTTTAGTCATTATCTTGTGTTACTTGGCTCTATATTGTTTAAAATTGGTGGTGGTTTATGTAATATAGTTAGTTTACTGTGCATAAGTGAAGTGAATGGAAAATAATACCACGGAGCATGAATTCTGAGATGCTACAAAAAATCCCTGGAAAGTTGTAACAAGGAAGCCACCATCTTGTTGGAACATTAACATTGACATAGAAATGATCGTACGACACTAACTTGTAATACTATTAACTACTCGACAATGGCAGTAATAATCTAAAAGATTGATTGCCAAAAATAAACTAAAAAAAAAAAAATTTGGGGCAAAGATTCACTTATCAATTAGTAAATTTATGCGCAATTGCATTTATAAATATTTATACTCGATATTATAGTATATTTTAATTTTTTTATTTAAACACAAATTACATCGCAAACCGAAGATTATACAAAAAATATTAATAATGTGTTTTGTTTTTATTGTAGCACGGCAAAATGACTGCACTGTGCTTGATAGTAAGCACAGTACAATCCAAAAACAATGGCAACTACCGAGTGACAACACTATCCATCGCCGGTCGCCGCTGTCATGCCTGCGAAAAGCTGGATATGCACAGGCTGATCCCGAAACGCGACCCGTAGAAGCGAATCACTATGACGGGCTTTATTTTTGTGTTTATTATTATTGAAGTCTTTATTTATTTTTGTTTATTTATTTCAAGTAATATCGGGAGTTGTTAAAACAAAATACGATAAACAATTTAGAGCTAATTAGATATATAGGTACACGAATAGTTTTACTCACTAATGATTTATTTCTTAAAAATCAGTTTTCACATAAAGTTCGCAATACACAAATTAAGCGAGGGGCGAAATTGAGTGTTAACAAAAAGTGGACGCGTTATAATGTATTTTTTATTCTTGAAGTTTAACTCTTAAGAATCAATTTTATATAAAGTTTGCAACACACAAATTAAGTAGGGAGCGAGAGATCGAGTGTTAACAAAGAGTGAGGTTGTTATGCTCAACATATCTATCTCATACTAAACGCATATACATGTGATGATGTGTCTATATAACACTAGCTTCGCACCGATGTATTAGCGAAGAAAATGAGACTAAATCCTCCCTCAGTTTTTTTATGGAGATATTTTAACCCAAATTTTTCACTTTTCCGTACGATTTTTCGAACATTCTTCTTCGTAGAAACTTTTTCTTTACAATTACAAACATAACGAAAAAAAGGAATTATCCGAATAGGTACAGCCGTCTTGAAGTACCTAATGGGATTACACACATTCGACAACTAATTTTTATTTATATAGATATGTAATTTATTTATATGCGACAGTTTTTTTTTTCGAACTGACTACGCTATTGATCAAGCAAGGTCTTAACAGCTTCACCGGCCTACTTTATATGCGACAGGTTTTGTGTGAAGGTAGGGTTAGGTTAAAGTCACCGAGAGGCACCGGCAGCTGCGATCCAGCACGCAGGTGGCGGTCAACTCAGCTCATGCCCTCCCCCGGGTGCCTGACAGTCCATGATGGATTTTCTCTCCACGTTAAAAAAAAGGCTTTGTGTGATTTATTGTATGAAATCAGTGTAAATAAATAAAAATAAAAGCGTATACATTATTCCAGTATTATTTATATATTTCTCTTATAAGAGATGTGTTTGTTTGCCCCTTTTATGTATTGCATACTTCTGTGATGTGACACGCATCGTTTTTTTTATTTGTTTGATGATTGGTTTATGGTAAACTGAGAAATTTATCAGTAAGCTATATTATAACACATAACTTATTATAATAACTAACAGTATACTTAAAAAGTGGACACGTAGGCTGTAAATTCAACTTTGTAATTTTTTTAACGCCTTGCCCGATTTCCTAGGTCCAAATGTTAAAATGGCAATTCATGGTTTTAAATACTTATTTTTTTATTTTAAATATATTCTGCGATGACACGCATCGTCTTTTTTATTTATTTCATGATTGGTTTATGGTAAAAATGTAGAATTATATCAGTATGAAGTATTATAACACATTTTTTTTTATTGTAGCTCGGCAAAGTGACTGTACTGTGCCCGATGGTAAGCACAGTACAATCCAAAAACAATGGCGACCACCGAGAGACATATTATCCATCGCCGGTCGCCACTATCATACCGGCCTGCGTAAGTATCTCATCACGTTGCGCTTGAAGGACCCCATGTTATAAGAAGGAGAGAACACAATGGCCGGGAGCTTGTTCCACAGCTTCACGGTACGGCAAAGATAAGATGTTGCGAACTTTTTAGTTCGTGCCCAAATAGGATTTACCATAACACATAACATATTATAATACATAACAGTATACTTAAAAAGTGGACACAAGTTTTTAGATTTTTGTGATAAAAATTGTAGCACATGTCTTGGAATAAGCAATCATTTTTAGAAATGTCTGTCTCTCTGTTTATTTGAACGCGTTTTTTTTTTTCGAACTGTCTATGCTATTGACCTAGTAAGGTCTTAACAGCTTCACCGGACTACTAAGGCGAGCGCTTAAGGCATTCAGCCGATTTTATTTGACAACTAGCTCAAGGGTGCACGGCACACCTCGGGTATTATTCGAACACGCATCACTGCTAAAGTACTGCGTTCAATAAAACCTCATGAAGGAAAATCATAAAGCATATCCTCGTAACATTAAAATCGGTTCTCTCTATCAATAGTCATTGTAATTTTAATAACGCCGCGACTTAAGTACGAGAGAAAGTTGATAAGTTAATGAACTAAATACATTCAGATATCTTTATTAGTCACTGGATTTTATATTAGATTCCACGCGGACGGAGTCGCGGGCACAGCTAGTTACTAATAAAAGTAACACCTATTGATTTCTTTGTTAATAAATGATTACTGAGCAAAACCTGCAAAATATTATCTGTACGTTTTTTAATGTTGAGCGATTGCAGAGAGCCGAAAATACGACTGTCCTTCACTTTCATTTGATGTTTCTCAGTCGGGCTCTTCTTCTGTTTTGACATTCCAACTTCACTAACACTCCCCGACACCCAGTAATGTGACATCGCGTCTATTATCTGTGATTCCATGTTTTTTTTAACTAGACACTCAGACGACACTTTTCAGTTTAACACAGTTTCTAATACACAACATTGTTTTGTAAATTATACATAAAAAAACACTAACTTTACAATTCTTTAATATTTAATTTGTCAATGGAAAAAATTATACGTGAATCATTAAGACATTTATCATAGATTTTACTATTGTCTATTTGGAATTTATATGTTTTTAGAGAATTATTTAGCACTAAGACACTACCCACCAATGAGTCAATACTGAACGATTAAAAACTGCGATGAACGTTCGAGTGACCGTTATCATATATCTGATATCAAGTACAGTCGACACCGTAAATTAGTCATAATAAATGTTTATTTAATCATTACGCACGTAGCACGTAAAAAAAGGAAGTTAAACTTAGTACTCTGGTGAATTTTGAAGAGAATGAGATGAATACACTATGGAGGTGGTAAACATTAGTTCTCGGCATTATATTGTAAGATTTAATATATATTAACGATGTTAATAACAATACAACTACAAATAACAACACAGAATAAGTTTTAAAAGTGCGCGATACTCACTACTGTGCTATAGATTTCAACGTTTTTCTCTCTTCCTCTCTTTGTATATCCTATATATCAAGAATATACTATCTCATTCTCTCACACACTAAAACTAAAAATCTAAAAAGTACAGACACAGTCATTTGACATTCTGCAAAAGTAATGACACAATAACCGAGCGAACTGTACCTTCGATTGCGGATATACTATACGACTGCACGATAATGCTATCACATTTAATTATATCCATATATATGTACATAATATAATAACAAAAGTCGCTGCGAAATTATTGAAGCGTTATCGTTCGTATTCCACTGCAGTACGATAACTATCAAAGGCATATAAAAACAGATAATAAGTGGTAGAGTTGTTTTCTTATTTTCAATACATTTCATGATATATCGACTTCCACACACCGAGTATAAAGGCCTGGCCAAGCAAAAAGCGTTCTTAAGCGTCAAAGCATACTGGTCCCACCTACTAATGCCGCGCTAGAATACGTTGTATTGTACTATTCATGAGCGTCGCGTATTTCAAGCGCACGCTGTCTGTGACGAGTTTCCAGTTGAATAGTACAACACAACGTGGTACTAGTACGCCGTAGCGTGTGCTAAAAAATCATTCTGTTTAGCGTTACATTTGCTGGAGTGGCAAGATTAGGTTTGTCGCGTTTTGTAAGCTGCGGGGTGTTTTTTTTTTATTGTAGCACGGCAAAATGACTGCACTATGCCTGATGGTAAACACAGTACAATCCAAAAACAATGGCCACCACCGAGTGACACACTATCCATCGATGGTCGCCGCTGTCATGCTGGCCTACTAAAAGCGCTGGATATGCACAGGCTGATCCCGAAACGCGACCCGCAGAAGCGAATCACTATGACGGGCTTTTTCGCCATATACATGGTGGTTGCGACCCAGTCAGGCTGTAAAACCCTAGCACACCAGTCAGGCTGTAAAACCCTAGCACCCCAGTCAGGCTGTAAAACCTGTTAGGGATTCGTACCCGATTGGGTGGAGACCATCATGAAGATAGTGGCAAACGACGAGCGTTTTGAGTGGCTGGCAGCTATTCTGCTAATCCTCTTTTGTTGAGTTTTATTTATCTAGACAAACTTTTTTGAGAAAAAAATGTTTGTAAAATCGCATGAAAAAGTGAGAAATTTAGATTGAAAAAATATGTGTATATAAAATAGAATGTCTGAGTGAGATAGAATATATCTTCCAGGAGTTTTTGGCGGGATTTTTTAATGTCATGTAATAGTTTTTATATTTTATTCGTAATCTTGTGTTAATTGGCTCTATATAATCTAATCTAATATAGTTTGGTTATTGTACACAGGTGAAGTGCATATGAAGATAATGTCAAGGAGCTTGGATTCTGACTTGCCACAAAAACTCCCTGGAAAGTTCTATAAAGACGGTCACCACCTTGTTGTTGTTGTGAACATTGGAATGAACGCAAAAAAATTGACTCAATTGACTTGATACTTGACAACGACAGCAATAATCTATTAGAAGATTGGTTGCTACAAATAAAGAAAGATGAAGAAGAACGGGATCTTCACAAATATTGTGAAATGGACGTATAATTGTTCAGTTGCCATATTATTTCATTATATAGTCGTGTTATATAGATAGGATTTGACCTCATTCCCTTGATTAGTAAGCCAGTGCGAAACAGAATTAAAAAAAAAAAACATTTTTGTTTTACTGGTTCAATAGAACCAAATAACCACAGTTTACGACTTTATTCGTATCAACGATGAACAGATATCTATAAATATTTTTATCTTTATAACAGTTAATCGACACGAAAATGGATTTTATTTTCTTGATTTAGAAAGAAGCATTTTTATAATTAATCTTAGTACTAAATTAGATTTTAATAAGAAACCTAAATTCACACATTTAACAATGCTTGCTTCAAAGATAAATAACGTACATTCAAAATACGTTACATATGAAAATGTATCAACTAATTTAATATAAATATATCGTTTAAATAAAGATTTTTTTTATGGCATTAGTTTCTTACATATTGACATTCGTCGCAAATCATCAGATACACAACCACAAATAATAGTCATTGTGACTCGAAAAAAAACTCATTTACACTTTTATAAAATACACAAAAGGTGTCAACTATTATCACTTATGGTCACATGAACAAATTATAAACAATATAGTGTCTATTTTAAATAATCGTAAGTTCGTAATTACACAATTTCGTAAAAATGTAATCAAATGTAATTAAGCTCGTAAATAATTCGTAAGCACAATTAAAAACTACACGTTCATTACTCCGGGTGTATAAATGAACGAATAACAAGTTACAACATACTTTACAAGGAAAATGAACTTGCCGTATTTAGTTAGAAACTTATTCGTCATCCAATAACCACGCCGCCAGTTACTAGGAAAATATAGGTTAATTATTAAAAAAAAATCTATATTCATGACAATTTATTAAGGAGATCGGTTCTGGGAATTGTCGATTCATACGCTTTCGGTGTTGAGGCCTTGTATGTTAGAATACAAGCAAAAAGATCGAGAATTGTGGGGATGAGGAGCAAGTCCCTGCCTTGCATATGCTTCGGATGCCAGTTTGTGGGAATAAAGTCGTTTGTTAAGTCACAATTATTCTGTTACAACAGAGTTGTTGTGCAACCATATAAGGTACTCTGTGGTGCAACCTGAGTGCTTAAATGTGAGTAACTCTCAAAGTATTTCATAAATATATTTCAATTCAAATGTGATGCTGAGGACGTAATAAGTAGGTCGACATGCCAATCAATACGCCAATAGTAGTAACGCTTAAAAATGAATTCTATTAATATTAAATCCACGAATTTTCATTGTAATTTTGGTTTAAAATTATAATATATTTTGTGGCTTTATTAATAATGCGTTTATGGTGGTATGATAAATATCAGTGCTTCAATTCAAACTTAATTTAGAAAAAGAAATGCATTTTGCTAGTCGTATAGAGCTGCAATTTCAATATTCAGCATTAGCTTTTCTTTGTTTTTATTTTCCAGATAAATATTTATCAGGGATGTTATGGAGCTCCGTAACCGTAACCGAAACTATCGGATATCCGAAATAAATGTATATCCGTAACTGTAACCGATTCAAAAGTTTCCGATAATTTCGAATAAGGGTGGAGTTTAAATAAAACATGTTTCGACAGGTTTTGTTTCGCCGCACCTGCACTCCATATAAATCATGTATTAGGGACGATCGATATTAGAAAAACATCGATGTTTATATCGATTTCAACATCGAATCCAAAGCAACGATGTACGACATATATCGATTGCAAAACAAATATGTATTAAAAACATCGATATTTTTATATGTAACATAAGTAATCATTGACATATTTGGTAACTGACAAATAAAATAGTCAAATTATTTTGATGAAATGTGTTTTTTTTTCTTTACTTAATGATGACTTATTCCAAAATAGTCTAAAATACTTCAATCTAATATCCGTAACCGAAACTATCCGAAACTAATCCGAAATAATTACATATCCGTAACCGTAACCGATATAACTATATTGCTATATCCGTATCCGTAACCGGAACCGAAATATCATATCCATAACATCCCTGATATATTTATTATAGACGATTAAAAAATTTAACACCACCGATTATTTTTAATCGAACAAGATGATTCGCATTTTCTTAATCATTTTCGATAAAAGCGCCATAAGCGCTTTCTTCATTAGCTATTAAACTGAATAAAGTGTTTTTGATTTTGAAAAAGCTATTAAGATACTATTATTTATAATTCTGTCTTATATTTTCGCAATTATTGAAGTTTTTTTGACGTGATGACAACTACATTTTAATATCTATATTTTATTACAACGCAATTGTCCTAAGGTAAGATTTACGAAAATATGTACTTAACGAGAGAGAGAAAAAGAATTATCTATGCCATAAAGCGATAGATATGGATTAATTTTAATCCATAAGTCCATCCATCCATTTAAGTGACCTAAATCAAGAAATAAAGACGAATGCGATTAAATAAAAGACAAGATATATTATTTATAAATTAATAATTGTTTATATATCGCCAAAGAAGTCCAACTTCTTTCGCATTTATACCAATAAGTATATACGTATTCATATACACGCACACATTACATACACATTCATTTATAGTCAATGCTTTTATAGTCACCTATAGTCAAGATTAAAAACCTATTCAGATGACAGCCTTCATCAAACTTTTGACCGTTCTGTATATAGATGCACAGAACATAAATATAGGTATAGATACATATTATACTATATGTATAACATCGAGATAACGTAAGGACAAACAAATGCCAATTTTAGATTCTGAAAAACTTCGTTTTGTATTAATTTCTTGACTATATTATGCGCACACCCGAAATTACGGCTATGTTCAGACCAGTCAAAAAGATCGTATATTATAGTCAACAGGAATAACAAAAATTTTAATGTAATTATTATATGTTATCTATACTAATATATAAAGCTGAAGAGTTTGTTTGTTTGTTTGGTTGAACGCTATGATCTCAGAAACTACCAGTCCGATTTGAGAAAATCTTTCGGTTTTAGATAGCTCATTTATCGAGGAAGGCTTTAGGCTATATATAATAACGCTAAGATCAATAGAAGCAGAGCACCATTAAATAATGTTTCAAAATCGGGTACATTTTTTGCTTTTGAGAGATTCCTTATTATTATATACGTTGCCATGGTAACGTGGTAAGTAGTAGTAATAATATTCGTCCAATAGGACAGGCGAAGGAATTAATCCACACTGCTAATTCTGAAGCTATGTGGTAAGTATCAAAGCTAACATTTTCAAAGTTTATTTTGTTTTCCTATTCAAAAAGTTTATACTACTTTTATTTCCAATTTTTTATTTGTTCTCTATTACGTATTATAAAAATAAAGTTTGTGTATGTACAATTAAAATAACAACTTTTTGATGAATGGATATGGCTACAAATGACCAAAAAAAAACTTTTTTTATACTTTGTCTATATTTTTACATTATTATATTTTGTCTGTGCAGAGTGCAGGGTGCAGGGTGCAGTGTGCAGTGTGCAGTGTGCAGGGTACTGACCGAGCCCCGGCGGGAGCGTCACGTGCGCGCGAAGCCGCCTGCGCTGCGCCAGTATGAAGCTCTTCCGCTGCGACACGACGCGCTCTATCCATTGTGTGTACGCGTGTGCAGAGTGCAGGGTGCAGGGTGCAGTGTGCAGTGTGCAGTGTGCAGGGTACTGACCGAGCCCCGGCGGGAGCGTCACGTGCGCGCGAAGCCGCCTGCGCTGCGCCAGTATGAAGCTCTTCCGCTGCGACACGACGCGCTCTATCCATTGTGTGTACGCGTGTGCAGAGTGCAGGGTGCAGGGTGCAGTGTGCAGTGTGCAGTGTGCAGGGTACTGACCGAGCCCCGGCGGGAGCGTCACGTGCGCGCGAAGCCGCCTGCGCTGCGCCAGTATGAAGCTCTTCCGCTGCGACACGACGCGCTCTATCCATTGTGTGTACGCGTGTGCAGAGTGCAGGGTGCAGGGTGCAGTGTGCAGTGTGCAGTGTGCAGGGTACTGACCGAGCCCCGGCGGGAGCGTCACGTGCGCGCGAAGCCGCCTGCGCTGCGCCAGTATGAAGCTCTTCCGCTGCGACACGACGCGCTCTATCCATTGTGTGTACGCGTGTGCAGAGTGCAGGGTGCAGGGTGCAGTGTGCAGTGTGCAGTGTGCAGGGTACTGACCGAGCCCCGGCGGGAGCGTCACGTGCGCGCGAAGCCGCCTGCGCTGCGCCAGTATGAAGCTCTTCCGCTGCGACACGACGCGCTCTATCCATTGTGTGTACGCGTATGCAGAGTGCAGGGTGCAGGGTGCAGTGTGCAGTGTGCAGTGTGCAGGGTACTGACCGAGCCCCGGCGGGAGCGTCACGTGCGCGCGAAGCCGCCTGCGCTGCGCCAGTATGAAGCTCTTCCGCTGCGACACGACGCGCTCTATCCATTGTGTGTACGCGTATGCAGGGTGCAGGGTGCAGGGTGCAGTGTGCAGTGTGCAGTGTGCAGGGTACTGACCGAGCCCCGGCGGGAGCGTCACGTGCGCGCGAAGCCGCCTGCGCTGCGCCAGTATGAAGGAGCCGCGGGTAACAGCTAGTGTTATTATATATGTACTTATTATACTAAACATTTTTATTATTATTATTATTGTTTTGTTCTTTTTCAAACGTATATAACTCCACTACACTAAACACTACATAGTTACCTCTACACGACACTCAATATGCACATAATCACTCAGCACACACATATCTCTCTGGGTCCCGAGTGAAAATCAGCGCTGAAGGACTAACTCCTTCAACACACATGCTGACTCGAGGCCCTTTTGCCACACACATACAATAAACCGATGGTTGTAACTTGTATCCGTTATTGTCAATATTATATGTAGGTTTTTAGTTTGTACGTGTTTAATATTAGTTGGTGTGTGCTTTTGCAATAAATGTATCGTCTTTCTTTCTTATTGATTTGTAGTGTATCGATTAACATTTACTTAATCAAAAAAATGTTTAGCGTACAGATTACAGTTATACGATTTTAAATTTAATTATTGGCCATACAAACCTGAAAACCTAAAATACACTTTTAAGTTAAATATGACCTAAAAATAGAATCTTGCTACGTTTTTCCTTGGAACCTAGTTCCAGTGAAAAACTTTAGTGTAATATATGATTATTAGAAACCAAATTTTTAGTAGGTATATTAATTTAGATAAAACTGCTATACTTTTCTCCGAACCTAATTTTAACTGAAAAATTTAGAGCAATAGAACTTTAAAAAAACATTTTATATAAAAGAAAGTGTTATTTGTCTAGCATACAACATTTATACGATTTGAAATTTCAATATCGGTCCTACTTGAAAATTAGACTTTTAAGTAATTATAACCTCAAAATAGAATTTTGCTATACTTTTCCCCAGAATCTAGATTTAGATAAAAACTTCAACGTAATATATAATTTCTACACAGATTACATTTATACGAATTTAAATTTAAATGTCGGTTATACTTGAAAATTAGACTTTTAAGTAATTATAACCTAAAAAATTTAATTCTGCTATACTCTTCCTCAGAACCTAGATTTAGCAAAAAACTTCAGCGTAATATATGATTATTACACAGATTACATTTATACGAATTTAAATTTCAATATCGGTCCTACTTGAAAATTAGACTTTTAAGTAACTATAACCTAAAAATAGGATTATGCTATACGTTTCCTCGGAAATCAGTTTTAAATAAATATTTTAACAATGATTTCAAGAAACTAATTTTTTCAGTGTACTTGTTTAGATAAAACAAAACGTTATTTGCAATTAGAATTTCTAATCTCACGCCTCAAAATAATTCATTTTAATCGAAACATATGAAACAAAAGATTAAGAATTTTTTTTTAAAGACGAAACTCTATCGAGAACATTTAGACCAGCGGATAATATTCTCGAATGACCAATGTTTTAACATCATTAAAATGATAATCGTTTAAGAAATAATTATAAAATGTTGGCATACCTTTTGGTTTGTTCCTGTTCGCGTGCCGAGAGCTGGGCGGAGTGCGGCCCAGACTTTCTAAATCCGTATTACTGCTTTGGTACTGCGGTGTTGGACACTCAGCTCCCGTTGGGTACTGCAACATCACATCTTCAAAGTATTTACCCCGTGTCTAATGTTTTGTATGAAATAATAAAAGATTCCCGCGAAATCATCTGCTTTTTTTTTCTTTTTTTTATGTCATAAGTGGCAAACGAACTGGTGGGTCACCTAATCACCACCGTCCATGGACACTAACAACACCAGAGGAGTCGCAAGTGCGTTGCCACCCTTTGGAGGGAAGGGATTAGGGGAGGAGAGGGGAGGGGAGGTGGGCCTGCGGCGCTCTCACTGACCTAACGAAACGCAACAATGCAAGCACTGTTACTTCACGTCGGTTTTCTATGAGCGGGTGGTACAACCCCGGGGGAGCCGACCCATTCATGCTGAAACCAGTAATAGTTTCAGCGTGGCTCTACCACCATGTTTATTATGCCTTTTTTGTCAACCATCTTCCAGATTATTCCTGTCATTATTACAAGTGTATTGCGATAATTTCAACGTTTTAACCAGATATTGGCTCCCTTGTTATATGTTTCCTGAGAGTTTTTGTGACATCTCAGAATTCATGCTCCGTGGTTCTATTTTCCATCCACTTCACTTGTTGCCCAATAACCGAATTATATTACGTACAATGACACCAATATTACAAAATATAGAGTCAAGTAACACAAGATTGTAAATAAAATATAAAAGCCAATACATGACAGAATAAAGTCCCTCCGAAAACTCACATTCATTCATATTATCAGTATATTTCCAGAGGAAAAAACATAGAAAAATTGACGGCACAACCACACTTTACTCACAAAATATCTGTGTAAAATGTAATGCGCGTTTACTTTTCATCTTTTGTGCAAGCGCGCCAAACCGATTGTCCCACTTTCCACGACAAAAAAACGCATGTCGATGAGCGCGTAAAGCAAAAGTTATAGTTTTTTAAATAAAGATATCGTTATATATTTCTTAGATAAGAACCGAGTACTGTAGAGTACCACCAATCCGGCACTTTGGATTGCATTGTATAGAAAAACTATATAGAATTTTTGAGGTTATAATAATACTAGTGCACAAGCACGGAAGATAGGTAGGGAGTGTTGAGGGAAGAGTGAACGTAGGGTGCCGGTTTATTGGACGTATCGAACTACTGATGTGCCGGATTACTGAGACTCTACTATATTTAAGAAGGGAAACTAACAAAGGTAGATCGATTTTTATCATATCGTTTTTGCGTGATTCGCGTACAACCGTAACTCTATGTCATATTAGTTATATAGACGAGTGCTTACCCAGTGGTCGAACTACGACCATAAAGAGGAAAAAACTTTTGATTTTTTTATTGATAACACTAAAGCTCGTCAATAGCCACATAGTAAAAAAATAAATAAAGAAAAGCGGCTGAGAAAAAGAAAATAGAGATGTTTGTAACCGTTTCCCTACTGCTTGCACCCGTTGTACTGCAATCTATTTATTTATTTATTTTTTTATTGTAGCTCGGCAAAGTGACTGTATTGTGCCTGATGGTAAGCACAGTACAATCCAAAAACAATGACGACCACCGAGAGACATACTATCCATCGTCGGTCACCGCTGTCATGCCGGCCTGCGTAAATATCTCTTCACGTTACCTTTGAAGGACCCCATCTCATAGGAAGGAGGGAACACACTGTTGCGAACTTTTTTTATTTTTTTTTTATATTCGATTATGGATGAATTTTCTTTCCACTTTGTTCACTTTCGGTTTGCTTTGTCGAGAGGAGCCTATTAAAGTGTTGTTTTTCTCCTCAGGTAATCTTAAAGGAGGAGAGGGTAGAATACATTGCTCGAGGTGGTAGAGCCACGCTGAAACTATTACTGATTTCAACATGAATGGGTCGGCTCGCCCGGGGTAGTACCACCCGACACACAGAAACACCGACGTGAAGTAATGAACTGTTATGGTATTTATGGTAATATTTAAGGGAAGAACGTGCCCAGCAGTGGAGGTCTTTTGGCTAAATGAATAGATATATTTGTCTATACCGCTCCTATTATTAAAAAAAAAAACAATACACCTTGCCATGTATTCAATAAAAATAATACTCACGAGTGTATAAATAACTTGCTGTATAGTCTGATGCCATTTCTTTGCGCCCTCTTCAGTTTCGTCTTGTATGAGGTACTGGTCATAAGCAACTGTAAGCACTAGAGACCTTGTATGTCTGTAATAATAAAATTATGGTCATAAATACGTACATAGAAGGATCACCGGCTTACTTTATCTGGTTAACGGTCCTCTTAAGATTTCCTCTTAGAACTAGAATGATGATATTAATCAATTTTGACTTTCTTATTTTATATAACACTAGCAATTTCCCGCGGCTTTACATAAGTTTTATCTGCAGTAATTATTTTCGACTCTTTATATCCATAGATACAAAAGCATAACTGATTGGCTGAAAATGACGGGTTTTCCACAAACTGTCATCCCGTTTTTACCAACTTAGGGGTTGAATTTCCAAAAACGATTCTTAAGTTTTCATATACAGTTTAAAATGAACTTGAATGGGAATTTCCACAGCCCTATCCCCAGTAGTTTGAGCTACACGTTAATTTGTCAGTCAGCGAGTAAGTTATTCTATATATGTAGATCGTCACACACTTCTATAATAACTACAACAATATTACCTAGTGGTACACTTAGTCTGGGTGGTCGATTATATTTTACTCAAAAGCCCAACACCAATTTCTGGCCCTATTTATTTATTTACTCTTAGTGATTTGTATACTTTATTCTCTACAGATAAAAGTCATCTCCAAACGATTGACACGATTAACAGTCAGATGGCCAAGCAATTTAAGAACCGTAGTAAAAATGTTGAGGGAAACAAATTCACACATTTTATTATTTTATAAATTATCGCTTTAAAATTTAAAGATATTACGGTAATAAACACCTTCTAGTATGAATTGGTAAACACTGTAGAACCCTGGCATTGTGTAGAGTCAGTACTAGTTCCACACGCGGTGCAGTCGGGCTCGGTGGAGTTCCAAAGGGTTTGACTGCTTTCTGTGAACAAACATTATCCCTAAATTTAGGACAGACTTCTATTTTTAGAAATCAATTCGTATGAAGATCTGTTTAACTCGGGGCTCGTGTATTTACATTTACAAGTGATAAAACAAAAACTTCTTAGAATAGTGCCTTAATTTCTATCCTTCAGTTTGTCTGACCGTTTTCGCATCTCCACATCCTAAAACTTAGCAAAACTTGTGACAATACAAAACTCTCTAGAACCTTCCAATCCAGTAAGTTAACTCTGAGGAATGGGATACTCTATACAATTTTCGCAAAGTCTTTTGTGATTAAACTTACATTAGCATAATAAGTTCTTTGGTCTTTAGCAAAGGAGAGAGAGCAGTCAGCGTAAGAATCATGTAGCAATACAGTTTTCCCAAAGCCTTTTCACAAAAGGACTAATATACGACCTTAAAGTTTGGCAACATAACTACAATACTCTTGGTGTTGGAGTTGTCTATAGACTGGTGTAACCATTTACAATTAGAGAGACCATTTGCTGGTTTCAAGCTTTCTCACTTTCTAAACTATTTCATTGTAGGTTTAGGTCCACGCGATAATTATCTATTGGATCATACTTCCATTATATGAGCGCAGAAAAATAGCTGATATAGTATATCTTCTTTGAATACTCACTGATAAAATTGATTGTTCGGAATTACTGAGTAAGATTAACTTGCGTGTATCAGCTGTGCCTAGGAGAAACCATAGTATACTTTATAAGCCGATTGTTAAGGCGACCTACAGGCAAAATTCGTACATAATTATAGTTGGTAACAGTGTTAACAAATTAGTTAGTGATCTAAACGTAGATCTGTTTAACACAAGTGTTCAGAAACTTAAATGCGTCCTTAATTCCAGCTATTTGATTTTTAATTTCCTTATTCTGATCATACTTTCTTAAGGAAAATGAAAATTTTCATATAGATGCGGAAATTTGTAAATGGCCTTCGTTTATGTTTATACTTGTAATGTAATTTTTTTTTGTCTAGCTGTAAGTTTCCATAAGAATTTAAAATAAAATAAAATGAAATCACTTAAACAAGTTATTGCAGTGATAATAGGGATTAAACTTACGGTAGCATAATAAGTCCTTTGGTCTTTATAAAAGGAGAGAGCAGTCGGCGTAAGAATCATGTAGCAATCTGTCCAGTTCTTTTTACTTTTCTTGTTGCCTTCAAAGAACTTTGTTCGTTTCACGGGACCCTCGCGTATCACTGGAACCTGTAATATAACAACAGGGTCATCATAAATAATTTTAAAATCGATCACAACTTTAAGGCTAAAAGAGAAAATGAAGAATATTTATCACAAACGTGTGCAAAAATAGGCATATCTTACATTCTAATTATGCATTTGCATAGACAAAGTGACAGCAGCAATAGCTACTATATATTTGGTTCGAAATATCAAATCCAGATTAGGCACTTATGATAACTAAGCATTTATAAACAACGATACTACTGCCTCTGTATAAGTAATACGAGTCGTACGTCAGTCTGTAAGAAAAAATGCATTTTCATTACACGATCTAAATTTGTCGTATCAAAGTGAATATTAAGCAAATTTTGCTATCGTTTGGTTCTTGTAATTTAGGAAATTATGAGGCTTATCGCGTCATACATGATTGGCGAACATCACTTGTGCCGCGTAATATAATATAAAAGTAATCTTTAAGGCCTGCGTATATTTTATTTTATATAGTAGTTTTTAAACAATAAATCCTTAACTGGGCGGACTTCTTGGAAGATTCGATAAAATACAACGAACCTGCAAATATTATTTAGATAAATCGTATCGTATCACTGTATTACTGTAGCAACGAGAACGAGAATCAATAATCTAGTTGATCAGTTAAAACAATGCACATCCATTCTATTATATTCTAAGCTTATTACATTTTTTTTTATTGTAGCATGGCAAAATGACTGCACTGTGCCTGATGGTAAGCACAGCACAATCCAAAAACAATGGCGACCATCGAGTGACACAATAACCATCGCTGGTCGCCACTGTCATGCCGGCCTGCGAAGAGCTGGATATGCACAATTCCGAAACGCGACCCGCAGAAGCGAATCACTATGACGGGCTTTTTCGCCATGTACATGGTGGTTGCGACCCAGTCGGGCTGTAAAACCCTACCACCCCGCAATACTAATATTACAGAGATCCAAATAAGTATGAACCTTTAATACTTAATTGGAGATTATTTTATGAAATAGGAGCAATCAAATCAATGTTTTATTTATTATCCTCACGAATATATAAAGAAACGAACACCATCATCGACGATCACTAATGAACGTCTTACACGAGTCCATAGTCTACGCATTGTGAGAACAAATGAAACTATCAGCCTTATTACTAAATCATGTGTTTTATCCAATTTATTCTCAGAGGAGTTATGAATGTTACAGCTACCATCGATTCATTCGATTCAGAAAACCTTTTTAACTTAAACTCGAAAATTTTCTACGCACCTCAGAATTTTGTTGATGCAGCAATAACCTAGGAGCTGGCACCGGGGATCGTACCCGATTTTTGGACGCAACCATCGATCTCGACTTCCTGCTGCGAGCATACGCCGGCTCGCGTTCACGTATCTCAACATCGAGACTGTCTCCGGAGGAAGATGCAGGCACGTGCAAGTGATTCGGTCGTCTGACGTTTGCAAGAATATTTTCTGTGGAACCGCCTGGAATTATCAATTTAAATAGCATTGGAAACGAGTATAACTGGTGTCGTGTTGGGAAATTACTTAGCCGTCAATCTGTTACTGACCAAATGATGCCCAAAGGGAGGTAAAAGCACACTAATTCTACAAAACTTATCAATTATAGTTACAGGGTATAAACATTCCATGTAAACACTCTTTTCTCGCTATAGTAAACAGCTGTAACTTTCCTTGGCACCAGTCGATAACTGCCAGATTTTTCTCCCAAAAGCACGTACAGACGGTGTCTAGAATAACTTATGAGAAAGTTATCATGGGTGTGTGACCCATAGGATATTTGAACTGTTCTTTCAATTTTGATTCAGTTAGGGATGAATTAAGCTAGCATCGAAGGTGACATACAAAATGCTAAAAAGCTTTATGAACCGTTGGTTTTGTTACGATTTTTTTTAATAAATTACTAATGTCTTGGCGTTTAATTAAATGATAGCTACACTTGTCCCCCCGTACTGAAAACGTATTATTGCTTAATACGCTAACGATAAACTCAGTTTAGCAATGAACTGCTTAGTGGTTTAGTAAGCCCGAATTCCAGACCGACTCTGAACACTCAGAGAAGGACAACATTATGATGAAACTATAGCATGATGATAGAACATGTTCTTTTTTATGTCATAGGAGGCAAACGAACAAGTGGGTCACCTGATGTTAAGTGATCACCACCGTCCATAGACAATAACAAAACCCGAGTCGCAAGGGCGTTGACAGCCTGTGTTTGGGGTGAGGGGCACTGGACGAAGGATGTAGGGTAGGAGGGAACAAAAGGAGGGCCTCCGACGCTCTCACTGACCGAGCGAAACGCAACAACTCAAGCACTATTACTTCAAGTCGGTTTTCTGTGAGAGGATGGTACTTCCCCGGGCGAGCCGACCCATTTATGCTGAAACCGTAATAGCTTCAACGTGACTGTACCTACAAAAGTCTTAAGCCTTCATGGGTGGTCATTCCATTTCAAAGCATGTTCTAAAGCATGACTACAATAAATAAAAAGATAGTTATCTCACCTAATCTCTTGTTAATCTTATCAAAGGGTGGGCTATCAGAGTTCGCCTTGCTGAAACTCCTGTCAATATCAGCCCGGCGCTTCTCCGTCGTAGGGCTCCAGTTCTGCAGCCGTTCGTAGTATCGTGTGGAGCTTTTCATGGAACCACTCTCCGAGACATGTTCCTGCGAAGAATAAAAAAAAATTTTTTATTACTAAGGTTATTACCAAAACCAGTCGTGGAAAGCAGTGGACGCTGAACATAAAATAATGTATTAAAAATTGCTCAAAACTAGGCAGATTGTCCAGATCTCCTCTCGAAAATTTCTTTAAGGACGTCATCTGCTGTTCTTCGCCATGGCTATCGAGCTGTATATAGGTATATGTGCTTCATTCAAGTATTAACTATAGAAATAATAGTTATATTTTACGAACTAACTGTAATCATAATAAACTCAGTTTAGATCTTTTTAATACTCCAGTAAATGCGGTAAGATAAGCCATGATGAAATTATTTTTTGACACGGGTGCCTAATATGTAACCTTTCACTGGGGGTTTTTGGCGGGATCTTAGTCTGTCATGTAGTGGATTTTATTTTTTATTCATAATCTTGTGTTACTTGACTCTATATTGTGTAAAATTGGTGGTGTTTTATGTAATAAAGTTTGTTTATTGTGCATAAGTGAAGTGAATGGAAAATAATACCACGGACCATGAATTCTGAGATGCCACAAAAACTCCACGGAAAGTTCTAACAAGGGAGCCACCATCTTGTTAGAATATTGAATATTGAATTAATTACTCGACAATGGAAATCAACAAACTCTCTGGAACATAAAACAAAACATTGACACTGGCAAATGCGTCTGCGGAGCCAAAACAAGAAGAAGAAGAAGAACCTTTCACTGTGGTCTATTGTTCTTTATGCGGCACTTAGTATTTACTTGTTATACTGCTTTATTATCTATTAGTGAATATCTCTAATTAGCTCTAGGTTATTTATTGTATTTTGAATGGTGTATTAAAAGCTGTTCATATTGCTTGACATAAATTAATAAACCAAAATCCTAGGCTTGGCACCAAAATTTTACAGAATGAATTAAAGAGAGCTGTTTGAGGTTAAGTAGTAATGACCAAAATTTAATAATAAAAAACAATCCACAAATTATGCTATTAAATTATAGTAGTTCCAACGTAAATTATCATTTTCAGAACGCGCAAAATTGTAGAAACAAGTGAGTGCTTAAATAAAATACTTATAATAATCTGAACCAATTTTCAATTCGTAGGAATACTTTTCAGGGTAAAACATAACGGTAAAATCACTATCAGTTTTAAAATATTCAAGTATTACATATTGTAATTTTCAGAGCGCCCTTATTAGCAAAGGTAAGCAAAGGTCTCTTCCCTCTTGCGCTTACATTAATTAGTATTGGCATAATTTTCACAAAATCTTTCACAGGACTACTAGTTTCTTTTTTAACACGCTTTTATTAGTTTCACCTGTATGTATGTATGTAACCGACCCCTTTGAGCTCGATTTAGTCCTACTTTGAACGATCAAATTTAATTCAAACTTTGCACACCTATCAAAGGTCGAAGACAATGCAATAATCCGAAAAAAAAAGTAAAAATTTTTTTTTTACTAAAAAATGAAAAATAAATAATAGTTTAAAAAAACTAAAAAAACACGCTTTCATAAAAAATCCAACTAAAAAACAGAAAATAAAATTTAATAAATTTGGATTAAGAATAGTGTAAATTAGAAATAAATGTATATTTTTGTAAAAAGTGACAAAAAAATGATAAAAATATCTGGAGGTGCTGATATTAACAGTCACGACTGTTATTTTCTGTTTTTTACTTGGATTTTTTATGATAGCGTGTTTTTTTAGTTTTTTTTATACTATTATATTATTTAAGAACTACACAAGTGGATATGGCTAATAACCATTCAGAGCCCACATCCCTCAAGTCATCAAAAATTAACAAAGCAAAAATAAACAAACACCCCCGCACATTTTGTAATACTTATTTCTTTTAGCAATATCAGTTTATCCGCTTACCGAGAAGCATTATATTGAGTATACATTAATTCCTATGTTTACTGACAGACTCAAATTGCTATTTATGGCTCCAAACATAGTTTTCCTTGTTTGGCGTTTTCTATATTACCTTTTTATAATTATTTATGTGCAAATATAACAATATCGTTTGTAAATTATTCGGTAAGCATAGGTCTTCCTCCACGTGTTTAAAGTTTCCTCCAAGATATTAAAAAAACGTGTCCAATCGCCAAGACAATCTATGACGAATTGGTGACTTTACTAACCAAGAAATCTACACTACCTACGCTACAATACATTAGTAATATATCTATATTTAATGGTGGTAGAGCTACGCTGAAACTATTACTGGTTTCAGCACGAATGGGTCGGCTCGTCCGTGGTACTACCGCCCTCTCATAGAAAACCGACGTGAAGTAACAGTGCTTGCATTGTTGCGTTTCGTTCGGTCAGTGAGAGCGCTGGAGGCCCACCTCCCCTCCGCTCTTCTCCTCTCCCTCTCCCACCCCTAATCCCTTCCCCCAAAGGGTGGCAACGCACTTACGACTCCTCTGGTGTTGTTGGTGTCCATGGACGGTGGTGATCACTTAACATCAGGTGACCCACCTGTTCGTTTGCCACTTATGACATAAAAAAAAAATCTTCTATGGTATAACATAGGAATCAGGCGTATTTATTAGAACAATTAGGAAAACAATAGATTTTTAAATATCTTAAAATTGTTACATCTAAACCGAAGACATTGTTCCTGTCTTATAAAAAAACTATTCCTGTTTCACAAAATTGAGCTAACTGTTTGGACCTGTTCTACTCTATTCTAGTCACAAGATGTCTTTCTTAGTTATAAATAGATACAAAAGTGGAACTAGTTCTTTACTCCTCTCTCTTATAACAACAGAACAAGATAGCACTCAAAAAACTGTTCTTGTTGGACATCATGGGCACATGGAAAACATCGAACTATAAATGGTTACTGCAACTTATAGCTATTGCAAAGGTATCGGAGTCAGATGCAGTACCAGTGCGTGCTACCGACCAGATCAATGAAGTTAAATTCAAACAGAAAAAATGTCGAAATCATCGGTGACGCGACCACATAAATATTTCTCCCTCCCAGAAATCGTTCAATGTAGCTAAAGAAGTTTTCACTTCAAAAAAAAGGGTGTGTGTACTTATGTACACGCGTTAGAAGTTATACTTCTTTGGCGTAACAAAATAAAATTTTTATCTTTCGCCTTATTCACGTTTGTAGAAAAAACGACACTAACAATAGAAAAAAGGTATTTAATACATTGAAAGTTTTAATAAAACAACAAATACAAAGAAACAAAATGTTGACTATAGCTAACTTCAGGGTGTCGGTTTTTCGAGACGGTGTGCGCGCGCATCGTAAAAATTTACTCTCATCATTTTTCCCTAACGCGCCAAAAGAAGTATAACTTCTAAAAAATACAAACGAATTTCGAAAAATTCTGAGACTCGAATTTGAGTACATTGTTATTGTTGAACAAAGGTTAGTAATATAAAGTAGTAGTAGTAGTAGAAAGTATACATATATAAAATAAACTTGAACAACATTTGACAAACATAAGTGTAATTTCATAGAACTTTATACTATTTTGTTTACTAAAATGCACCACTAGATGGCGTTAAATTAAATTATTGTATATAAATTTGAACGAAGTCGAGGGCATTTGTTCACGTATATATACTATACTGAACTTTGTAATAACAATTTTTAATATAAACACTGATGAGACGAAATAGCTGGACTTTGCTTGAGGGTATTATGATACAACGTCGATCGTTTTTTTATGATTCATTTAGTTAATTCATCATTCCGTTAGGGCCACTGATAAATGAATGATGAATGAATACAAATTAACATGAGGTCTTTTACATCTCCATTCAATGCGTTCGTTTTTGAGAAGTTTTTCGCTGACAGATAGAAGACATGTCAGAGCGTAATTTAGGCATCTTTTTAGCGATTCGAACATCTGGAAGAGCGTGGAGTGAAACAGGATATTTAATTAGAGATTGTATAATAGCCATGTATATAATAGTTCATACCAAATGTTTAATTCTAGGGCAGGCAAGGTCGGATACCTTATTTTTGTTTCCCCTTTATTTATAAATTCGTCTCGACCTACCAAATATTTAATTTTCGCAAGGAATAGGTGGTAAAATGGATAAAAAATATTTTCTATATTATATGCATAATTATTATCATAAGTCGCGGTGGCCTAGTGGTTTGACCGGTGGAATATTATTTCGATGTCTGCAGGTTCGAACCCCGGCGTGTACCTATGAATTTTTCGGAATTCGCGTACATTTACTAATTTAAATTGGTAACACTATCGGCTGACGGTGAAGTAAAACATCGTGAGGAAACCTGAACCCGAGAAATGTTCTTGTAGTACTACTGTATGTGGGAAAAATATAGAACCGTGGAGAAGAGGCCTATAGCCCTGCAGTGGGTCTCTTACAGGCTGCTGATGATGATGATGCATAATTATTATAGTGATGACGCGCGGACGTAAAGCTTGTGCATTTTTTTTATAGGAAGTAAACTGCAGAACTACTTAGACTAATATTAGAAATTATTCGCTGCTAGGAAACCACTTTCAAAATGATGGTTACAGAGGAAGTATTTTTCTATTAAGCATGAATAGAATAATGTAACCAAATAAGTCGATTGACTGACTGCTTTATCAGCGGACGCTGACGTAACAGTTTGAAATGAGTGTAAAATAAACTACAAAACATAATTAACAATAAAATATTTACATTGTTTATGTAGCACATACAATAACAGATAATAATAGCTACACTAACTACAGTACTTTTTTTATCATCAGGTGAGCATTTTCAAGCTTCAATTATGTCAATCACGCAATTAATTGAATCTAATAGTACACAACCAACGCATTTTTTTTTTTTTATAGTAGCACGGCAAAATCACTGCACTGTGCCTGATGGAAAGCACAGTGCAATCCATAAACAATGGCGACCACCGAATGACACAGTACCCATCGCCGGTCGCCGCTGTCATGCCGGCCTGCGAAAAGCTGGATATACACAGGCTGATCCCGAAACGCGACCCGCAAAAGCGAATTACTATGACGGGCTTTTTCGCCATATACATGGTGGTTGCGACCCAGTCAGGCTGTAAAACCCTACCACCCCGCTTTCGCCATTGCCTCGTTCGTTATTCAGCAGGGTGCACCACGTGCAGGTGAGTTTGGCTTGGATGTCTCAAGTCTTCGATGTTATTCGACAACCATTACACTCCAAAACTTAAACTTAACTCGACAACTCCTTTTTAATTGTAATATAATTTTATAGGCTCTAAAATCGCGACTTTCATTGGTTAATGAGGCGATCTTTCAAATCGGCAATGTTTGTACCTATGGCGTGAAGACACGTGGAATTAAACTGAAAAAGTGCGAGATTACAGACTTGATAAGCATTGTATACAACTTTCGAATACAACTTTACCCTCCCAACACATTCTTGATAATTCAGTGTTAAACTTATGTTCTTTCTTTTGTGGAACCAATCTTTAAAAAAATTATTGCCATTGTCGAGCATGTATTGTTATTACAAGTTTCTTGTGATAATTTCAATGCCCTAACGAGATGGTGGACTCTGATTGTTAAAGCTGTCCATGGAGTTTACGTTGCACCTCAGAATTCATGCTCCATGTTAGCAAGGTATTATTATCCATCCACTTTACTTGTACACAATGACCGAACTATATTACGTAAACACCACCAATATTACACAATATAGAGTAAAATAACACAAGATTATAAATAAAATATAAAATCCACTACATAACAGACTAAGATCCTTTCAAAAACTCAACTATACATATAAGGTTATCTAAACTTACCATACGACAAACTGGGAGTAATTTATTAAATGAATCAAATTTAAAATACGACCAGAGTGTTATTTCTCTGTTACAGAATTTAGTTCATCTGCATTTCCGCTAGGCGTCGAACTATCTAACTTTGTGGGTGTGTGAACAAAAACAAAAAGGTCTTATTGAAAGTTTATTAAAAACTTTTTCACACATAACCTTTTGCAATAAACTAATTAATATACTGGGAGTTTTTGGTGGGATTTTGGTTTGTCATGAAGTGGATTTTATATTTTATTCATAATCTTGTGTTACTTGACTCTATATTGTGTAGAGGAGATGTAGGCCTTTAAAGAATACATAAGAACTACCTATATTGACAACTTCAGAATTGGCAGTATGGATTAATTCCTTCGCCTGTCCTATTGGACGAATATTATTACTACCTACTAATATACTGGGTAACTACGACCCTCGAGTAGACAATCAGTTTTTTTGGCGGGATGTTAGTCTGTCATGTAGTGGATTTTATATTTTATTCATAATATTGTGTTACTTGATTCTATACTGTGTAAAATTGGTGGTGTTTTATGTAATATAGTTTGTTTATTGTGCATAAGTGAAGTGAATAGAAAATAATACCACGGACCATGAATTCTGAGATGCCAAAATCCCTGGAAAGTTGTAACAAGCGAGCCACCATCTTGTTGGAGCATAAACATTGACCTTGAAATCATCGCACGACACTAACTTGTAATACTATTACTCGACTATGAAGATGAAGACTATAAAGATTGTTTGCCAAAAAAAAGTCTACTCACCAACCGCAGGTGAGTTCCGGCAGCTGTAGGTTTGGCGTGTTATGATAAAACACGACTTAGTGATTTTACATCAAGTAAGACTGTGGTCACACTGTAAAACTTATAAAGTACTAGCTGGCCCAGTGGACTTTGTCCTGCCTTGATAATAAAAAAAATCTAAAAATCAACAGCAGTGCCACCTACCGTTTCCATTTGTGAAACTAAACCATTTTTGAATCGACACACAAAAAACCTCATCAAAATCTGTCCAGCCTTCTAACAGGACTTCAATCACACACAGAGACAGAAGAATTATAGATAAGGATTAAAAAAAACAATAACCTTCTAAACTGATCTAATTGATACTCGTAAAAACTGAACCTGTAACTTCAACGGTTCAAATCACAGACCGCTACGAATAAACGATACACGTTGCAAATACGTTACCACAAAGTTCTAACTATTAAATCACATGTCCGCCATATGTATAAATTCTTATATGGATATATATTACCTCTTTGAACCATGTTTTCCCTCTCTTCAGTCGGAACGTGTTCATCACGATAAAACAGAATCACTTAAAATTCGAAATTGTCATACCTAAATCACTTTATATTATCCAATAACGAACTATGATACAATTAAATTAATTATTACAATTACTAAATAATATTAAAATACAGGAAAGTCGTATGTGTGCGGTGTACATTGCGTGTGACACACCAACTGTGAGGGACGGAACAACAAACGATATTGCAATAGTGTTGGCCGGCTGTCGATAAATGACGAAACCGCATTACCATTTTATATTATTTTTTGAAAATTTTACGTTACGCAACTTATCGATAATGTGTTGGCGATAACGTTAGTTTCTTGATTAAAAGGATAACTTTTCGTGCTATTTTATATCGTTTTAAATTTTAGATAATGACATAACGTTAAAATTCTAATTTAGGGAAACCTGAAAAATACCAAACTATCATGAAAATAATCGTGTCGTTACATATAAAATTGAGTTGAATACAATTTTATCCTTTCTTAGTTATATCATATACTATTATTAGTAATATATTTTAAGTTATTTTCCAAATATTTCATTTTTTATTTATAATATATGAAGATCTAAAAAAAACCTTATGGACGGCGAAATTTGAACTTCGTTCTCGGTGTATAAAAACTCGTAATCTTTAAAAAATTAAACATGTTATATGAACGATTAACATTAGAGGTAGCTGATTTTGAAATGTAACGACTCTGTGATTAGTGCCACATTCATTTCAAGGTTGAAGAAAATATTCAAATAAGAAAATTTGATTTAAATACAGAATAATCAGTTTCCATGATTTCAAAAGCGAAGTGAATAATGTCTTATCTAGTATCTTATTTGAGATACAAGCAGCTTACAGCACCCGACTTTGACATATCTGCAAGAAGAGACATCCAGTTAAGATTAATTCAGTTTTGTGAAGCATTACCTTTATTGCACAGCGACATGACAGCGTTAGACAAAGATAATGCTATAGGAATCCGAACTTAGCCGGCTATCTCATTCTTCTCCCTGACGTTCCAAATCAAATGCTGAGTATTGTACAATATTTTATTTATAGTATATAAAATTATTTTAATTTTGACGAATATACTAACAATAAAAATGATTACAACTTATTATAATTTACAGTATCAATACTAATTTGAATGTATAAAATTATAGTTGCAAAACAACTTTTATGTTCGCTTTCGATAGACCGTTTCAACAACCGTAAACTGTAATATACATCTGAAATGACTACGTATGGTATAAATCACTCAAAACAGGTAAGGAAAAATGTATAATAAATTCAATATTTGTGTGCTTGCCTGCACTATCAGTCTGTTACCATATACACACGTAAAGTAGCCAATGGCCACCTAGCAATGAGTAATTGAAACAATGGGTATGCTTGTCCTTTTCTAAGAGTAATTTATAATCATCACACTATCTCCATTTCGGTGTGAGTAAATGTATTTACTGCACACAACTGACTTTACTATACTAAAACTATAACAATTATATGCCTAATGATAGAAAAAGCCACTGTACCGTGGTGATGTTATACGTTAGTTCTCTGAAAGGACTTTGGCTATCGAACAACGGTAATACAACCATACAAAAGTCCTGTTGGCAGATATTTCAGATGATTTTAAAATACTGTTTCAGGTTGGAACACTTTAAAATAACAGAAATATTTCTATCACTGAAAACCATTCTCTACCGACCACGTCACGTCTACTTTCATTAGATGATTAGTTGCTAAAACAAATGTTGAGAAGTTCGGTAAATTGAAAGTATTAGCCCGAAATACGCTAAATAAACATAATATTATTCTTATTCAGTAAACTCTTCTATACAGATAGGCAACTTTTTCTCTATCATGTAGCTTACCAAATATTGTCAGATACAATTTGGTCAGACCGGTAAATCGCTGACCGTGGATCTAGACAACATAGTTTGAAGTATTTAGGTAATTAGAGTATGTTATTTATAATTTTCCCTTCATTATTCAGAAACAAGGTAAAACCGATAAATAATAATATACTGATAACCGAGTCCGCAGCCTCATTTGTTTCACCGATTGTTCCAATTTCAACGATTGATTGTTTAAATCATGCTATACTATTGAATCTACGTCTATTACTTGTGTATGTTCGTAAGAATTTTATAATTTGTAATAGGAATTTCTCGATTACTATACGAGTAGGAAAGTGGTTTAGAACTTTGATGACATTTCGCTGTCTTTTGTTATGCTTAGTTTGTAATTCCCCTTTTTTCTTAGCATCTGTCATGCATGCTTATAAAAGGAAAATAAACTAGAACACTACTTTTACAAGGCATAAAAGCAATGACATTTGAAATTGAACTCAAACGTTCACTTAAACTAAATTGAGACACCAAGGCCGTTCGATCATTGTTCATTCTACAATTGTCGAATAGTTTCACATTGTTACAATTATTTATTTTATTATATATATAAAAAAAAATTACTGTAGTTAAGTAAAAGTAAGTGTTTAAAATGGTAATATGTTAACCATATAAATAGTAATAGTTTTAAAGCGACGTTGAGTTCTATATTATCCCACATAACAGCAGTACTGCAAGAACATATCTCAGGTTCAAGTTTCGTAATAATGTATCCCTTTATCGTTAGCCGATATTGTTACCAAATTAAATTAGTACGTGAATTCCGAATCATTCGTTGGTGCATGCCGGGTTTGAAACCTGGCGATATCGGAATGACAACTCCAGTCAGACAACTACCCCGCCATTACTTTTTTTACCAACAGCAAAATAACATTTAAAACAAAAATTGCTGTTAAATTACATAACAGCGTTGTTCATTATTCATATATGGATGTTATTTACATATTCCTTCAAAAGAAATAAAAGTCGATAACTATTTCTTTTTAACGTTTATAGATAGAATACCGGAATAAGCGTTGGGGCATCACTAGTGAAACCCTTATCTCGGCCGGTCGTCGATTTGTTACGCGCTTCCTAACTCATACACTTATCTATTCGCTTTATTACTCTGTACCTACCACTGATTATTTGCATTGCGTGTGTCTGGTTGTTTCTGTGACGTGGTGTTTTCGTGTCCATTCAACATCAGATTCGATTAAATGGGTGGACAATGAGATAGTTTTACTGTACTAAAAATACCTCCACTGTGTTATTGTAACTAACTATACGTATTTCAGACTTTTGATGCAAAGCATCTATAGCGGCGGGTCAGACATATTGTTGACGTGGTGATGCGTCGCCACGGTATGCGTCGCCACGCTATATCATTTTGAATGATTGTATTTAATGAATATAAATGTTTATTAGATAATTAATCATAATTTTCTTGAAAAAAATCTTATGGATTATGCCATATTTATTTTCAATCGTAAACTATCCTTTTATGGATATCCATTAGCTATACAAAATAATTTCGATGATTCACATATGCTACGACGGCTTACATTTTTTTTTATTGTAACTTTATCATTACCACTTGTACCATACTAGCTGTTGCATACGGCTTCACCCGCGTTAACGTAGATTTTACCTATCGCTTCGGAGCAGTCCTCTTTCCGGATAAAAGTACTCTCTTCCCTATTCCTTGTCTGTGGAGGGGACTTGGACCTCCGGCGTTCTCACTGACCGAACGACACGAAACAATGTAAGCACTGTTACTTCACGTCGGTGTTTCTGTGGTTCGGGTGGTACTACCCCGGGGGAGCCGACCCATTAATTATGAAACCAGTAATAGCTTCAGTGTGGCTCTACCACCTACAACTATAACTTCCTAATCTATTTTAAATTTAAAGCAGAAGCATTAATTATTCCTATGGCACGTTCAAAGATTATTTTCTGAATGCCCATCTATTATACGAAGGAACAACGATACCATACTGTAGTTTTATAACTACGGGTGGTTTTGTCTAGTTGTCGAAATTTGACGATAATTCTTTAATTTTTCAAGCTTCAATATTAAGAGAAATAACTATCAAGTTTCATTTTTTTTTATTGATTAAAGCTAAAGCTCATCGTTGTTTACTAAACAGAAAAGAAACCTTTCGTGTATCAGTGTGTACACGCGGATGAAGTGAAACTTCTTTGGCTTATATGTATTAAATTATACCTATATATGGGAATGCTCATAAACTATATAGTATATAGTCCCGTAATATAAATACTTAAATATACATTTTCTCATTTTTTATAGTACTTAACCCAGATAGACATTTAGACATACTTACACGCACACGCAAACACAAATCTACCTTACGTTTAACGAAAACATTTCCCCTACCGTGGCATAAGAAGTTTTACTTAAAAAAAAAAGAAAATCGGTTGATAAACATACGCGAAAGAAGTACTTCATTGCTTTCTGTCTGTCTATTTATAACTATACTAGCTGACACCCGCGACGTCGTCTGCGTCGTTTCGTTATATCTCAAAGGGCAGTGTTTTTGACGAAAACTCCCAGGCGGCTCGACTTTTTTAAAAGTTCAACAATCATTGTTATATTAAAACCTAATTACAAATAAAAAAAATTGACTAATTATATACCTAAACCTTCCTCGTGAGACATTATATCTATTAATGAAAACCGTATGAAAATACGTTCGATAGTTTTGAGTTTATCGCGAACAGACAGACGCGGCGGAGGACTTTGTTTTATAATATGTAGTGACTAGCGTCTGGTCGCGACTTCGACCGCGTGCAATAGTTACTTTAGGCTAACAGTAACACGCAGCGGAAGCTTTCTAAAAGAAAAAAAACGATTTTGAACCTTTCTTCATTGGTGTTCCCAATCCCATTGGTCTTAGCGTGATAATAGCCTATAGCTTTCCTCGATAAATGAGATATCTAACACTGAAAAGAACTTTCATATCGGACCAGTAGTTCTTGGGACTAGCGCGTTCAACCACACAAACAAACCCTCCTGTGTTATAATATTAGTATAGATAGATATGTACTAACGTCAAAAGGAATTAAATTACATTAACATCTAAAAATACATATAAATCCCGTTACTGATTTAAAGCCTTTTAGACGGTGTTTTGGTGGTAATAACGCGTAACTACTAATGGTTCGTTAACGTCGGTATCTAAAAGCATTGTTAAGTTCACAGAGCTCTCTAAGTACTGGCGGTTTATGAAAGAGCAAAGGAAAATTCTTAATACAAAGGGACCTCTGTTTGAACAGACACATTCACTCGCTCTATTTCTTAAAGCATACATTTCTTAACCGACAAAGAAATTACAATGTACCAAAGGTCTATAGTACATAGTGAGGTCACATCGAGATCTTCAAAACATGATGGTTCAGAGGCATTGACATATAAAAACCCAAGTCACACAGTCTCGAATAAAAGTAGCGTTCAAAGCCGGACGCAAAAACTCCCCAATATACACACGTGGTTATAGTTATGCGATAAACTTATGATTTTGCAAATTCAACCTTATCTGAATGATTTAAAGTTGTTTTTACAAGGACGCAAGCGACGCGAGACTATTTGAAATGGCTGCATAATCCAAAATTATGCACTCATTTTTGTGTGCCGGCTGTGAGACATTAAGTGTACATCTTGGGTTTTTGTATATCAATATTCAGAGGTTAGTGAGTTTGGATACCACGTCGATCGATCGTTTGAATCTTTGTGGATAAGCTGGAGATTGAGGTAAAGGATAATGTGGTGATGAAAACAAGACATGATGGTAGGACTATCCTTACTTACAGCTTGGAAAACGAAGTCGTTGTCTGACTGTTTGTGTGAACACGCATTACTGCTAAAATACTGCGTTCATGATAAACCCTCATAAAATATCACAAAGCATATCTTTGAGTAATATTTAGTCTTTGGTTCAGAAATTAAAATTGATTCAGTCTATCAATAGTAAGTGTACCTTTAATTACGACGCGACTTAAGTACGAGAGAAAAGTAAATAAGTGAATACATTCAGACGACTCTATTAATTGCTGTTTTACTTAATACCGATTAATTACAATAAAAGAACTACCATAGTAATTTTAACGTTATTTTAATGATGAATCGAATGACACTTGAGTTTTCATTCTAAAAGTTCGATCGTATTTCGCGAATGGAGTCCATTCAATCGCTACAGTCATCCGAGCCGGATGCGCGGCGCTTCTGCGCTCCGCCATATTGGATCCCTTGAACAGCACATTGTATGCGCAGGCGCATAATTAATGGAACTCGTAGTGTAATGGCGCAAATTAACACAATCGTATGGCCCTGCCGTCCGGCCGTTGACTCATCACGTATCTGTTTGCAAATGTTCTGTGTTTTACGTGGGAAATACCTTTGAACTTCTAATTGATAGGGCCCAGTAGCAAGTTTACAGTTATATTACAGGAATATAAGCATTACAACACCATGAAGCGGTTACTATATTTATTTAATAACATATTTTAATAACTACTTCGATGTAAAGGTTACTATAGATGGCGCGCGAATCGCTAATTTGAAGTATTACATTTCTTACAGACTATATATAATCAATGGGTACATTTTTCTGATTTTTTAACAAATAACATATGAACGGTGTACATACGGTGTAACACATTCGGTAGTACGTGAATGTATTAATTTAATATTATGTTACAAAAACACATATTGTATTCTCTTGAAGTCCTTGAAAAAAAATTATGTTATGTTATAAGGTACGCATAACAATTCACCTGATTAAGTATAACCAAACTGAAGCGTCCTTGGGTCAAACTTGGTTAATATTTTCTTTATATTTCTTTCCTTTATAGCTTGCCGTTTATAATAAGGCGTTGTTTCACTTGCAAATTTATACCTTACTATTATTAATAAGAAGGCTGTAAACGCCTTAATATTCAATAAAATATATGTTACAGATAAAAGTATACTACAGTCACACAATACCTATTTCTTTGTATTATGCAGCGACAATTCGAAATTTTTGTCTATTATCGAGTCTTAAAAACCACAGTTCTATTTTCAACCAATAGATGGCGACAGAACAACATTTCACCATCGCGAGTATTAAGCTTCCTTTACCGTTAACAGTTTGTGTTTATAATTTGATTTAAATAAGGAAATGTACATACATGAATTATAAATGACTTGGTATTCGAATCAAAAGCTACTAAAGAGCCATAAGCAATATAAATCCGTTATTAATAAAATTTCTGTATAAAAAATTTACATTAAATGAATATTAGATGTTCCACGCGAATATATCTGTTATGTAAATTACGTTTAAAAAACCATAATAAATATTCTCTGTGATTGTAATACGTCAGTCACAGTATAAAACAAGGTCTCCTTTTATCGCAATCAGTAATATTTGTAGTTCTGATAGTACATACGGTAAAGACGACGTTTCAGTGTCCTTTCTTAATCGAGCGAGCACTTAAACACTTAATCAGTGGTACCTAAACGGTTGATAGTCAGCGCTTTTTGAGTCGATCTCGAGAAAATTTACCGATATAGAACTATCACTGATTTTGTTTTAGTAAGTAGGTAACTAAAACAAATTGTAATTGTAATTAATAAACAAATAAAATTTATTTGATCTTCAATTAGGCCAAAATATTCTCACCACTTTCTTTTATAGTTTTAGCGGGAGTTACCTGCATAGACGTCAATCCTGCTCACATACTTCCAAAGTTGATCAATCGTCGTCTAACAATATTGAGGTGGATCGTTAGCAGTTAAGGTCGTAATGCTCTAAGTGAAAATACAATAACTATTGGGTAAATTAATTCAAAGCACAAGAAATCAGTTAATAATAGCAAACATACATTAAAGGGAGTCATAAATTACGATTTCCTTTTTATACTTAATCCAGTTTACTTTTTAAAAAATTATTTAAAAAAAAATTGTTTGTTTCATATTCCTCAAAATGCGAATTAAGTTAATTTGCATTTATTAGTTCTCTACGAATATTTATTAGTGAGTTTTACTTATCTCCAATATTAATATTTAATATAATTAATAATTTCATGTAAATTTACGCGGAATAAAGCAATATCTGAACCTATTCGTTCAGTTCTTATGTAATGTTGTGTTAGAATATGTATTGAAGCCAATTTAAAAATACACATTCACACTGATTTTAAATCAAACATTATGTAGTTTAATTACTTATTTACGATTTTTTTTCAACATACATTAAAATAAAAATGAGTATATCAGAGGAAGTTTGAAAATAGCACCAGTGACAGAGAAGTTTAGAAGCAATAGCGTGGTACGGACATGCTATGAGGAGAGATGAGAGCAATGTAACTAGACATTTTTAAGTATGAAGGTGGACTGCTATAGCAGTAATTAATTTTGGGATGTAAGTGGTGTCGAATAACATCTAAGACTTGAGACATCCAAGCCAACCGAACCTGCACGTGGTGCGCCCTGTTGAATAACGAACGAGACAATGGCGAAAGCGGGGTGGTAGGGTTTTACAGCCCGACTGGGTCACAACCACCATGTATATGGCGAAAAAGCCCGTCATAGTGATTCGCTTCTGGGGGTCGCATTTCGGGATCAGCTTGTGCATATCCAGCTCTTCGCAGGCCGGCATGACAGCGGCGACCGGCGATGGATAGTGTGTCACTCGGTAGTCGCCATTGTTTTTGGATCGTACTGTGCTTACCATCAGGCACAGTGCAGTCATTTTGCCGTGCTACAATAAAAAAAAGGAGTAGATGAAGATCGAAATGGGTTTGGATAGATTATGTGAAAAATTATACGTGTATAAACGTGTAAATAAGGATAGTTGAAAAGAATTTAACTTAGACTCAGACAGTCCCCGTTCTTTTTGAATTGTACCGTACTTTCCATCAGGTATAGTGCAGATATTTCGCCGAGACAGTATAAAAAAATCTATACTTATATATAAATAAAATTGACGTGTCTGCTGTTTGTCTCAGTTTATCTCCGAAATAACTTCACTGATGTTGAGAAGACTTACTGATACTTAGAAGATACTCAGAATGTTACATATATTATCACGCTTTCCCACAGAGGTTAAAGCAATAATGACAAAATGTAACAGATGAATATGATATTAATGTATAAAAATAAGACAAAACCATTTCTGTAAGAACTAAGTAGAGGATACTGTTACACTGTAAACAAATAATTTTTAAACCATGTGATACCGGCAGAGTATAATAGCATCACCCTATATGTGCCTGTGGGTATCGTAAAAGGCGATTAAGGGAGTGCAAGATAGTACTGACCCCTTGTAACTTTCTCACATGATACTGTACCATATGTCTGAGTCCTTCTAACCCGTTCCACTGGGTCCAGAAGAACAAGGATGAGTATGTGCACCTGTGTCTGGCGCGTACACCTGTGCACCTTAATATATCCTGCGCATCTGAACGCTTCCATTACTGGACTCCGAGTACGCTCACAGACTAGGGGCCAAAGTGGTCTCCATAGCCGAAACCGGTCGGAACAATCATCGATTGTGCACATAATTATAATATATCTCACCTCCTGGTAGGGCTGCGGTACAAAAGGCCTGGGCTCGCGGCGCGGAGTCCTGTACTGCGTTATACGAGGTATCACCAAAGGCGGCCTCTGTTCTCTGCTGTATACTGCACATTCTTCCGGTGTTATCCACTGCGAACAATAAATAAATCTTATCAGTTTAGGTCTATTTTTGACAACCAATCTTCTAAATTATAACTGCCATTGTCGAGTAGGTAATA
This sequence comes from Antheraea pernyi, assembly GCA_015888305.1. Taxonomy (NCBI): domain Eukaryota; kingdom Metazoa; phylum Arthropoda; class Insecta; order Lepidoptera; family Saturniidae; genus Antheraea; species Antheraea pernyi. The sequence goes on along the minus strand of MU158730.1, from coordinate 754,159 downwards.
ATATTAAAAGTGTTTTGTGATAGTTTCAGCTTTCTAACAAGACAGCACCTCTCAGGTTAGAACTTATTTAGGAGTTTTTGTGGCATCTCAGAATTCATTCTCCGTAGTATTATTTCCCACCCAGTGAAACACCACCGATATTATAAAATATAGAATCAAATAACACAAGATTATGGAATAAAATTTAAAATCCACTATACCACTTACTTAAGATCCTTGGGCCTTATTCAGAAAGTTTGGAAGTGCCTTAATTTAAACCAATGACAACATGTTAACAAATGAGAGTAAAAATACTAAAATTCTGACCTTACAACGATAAAGTACCTAATATTGTGGTACAAATTTAACTATCTATAGTCCTCCTCACATTTTTTGGTTGCTCTGAATTCGTCCGGAGTTCGAGCTTGCACATAATACAGTCCAGAGTTTAATAAAAAACAAAATTAAATATATATATAGGAATCTTAATAATGGCCATTTACATATTCCTAAATTGTATGTATATGTACTAAATAATATCATTTAGTATTTATAACTAAAGTTGTGCTCTACGCATCTATTGTATATTTAGAGCAGTCAAGAGATTTATTCCCCCATACACTACATATTACTATTATATATCCATTCATAGTTATTACTATTACTGAGAAAACTACTGAAAAAAAAACCAGACAATGCAGTCCTCAGGAATATTCTAAAGTTGACTAGTTTTCTGTTACATAAAAATAGCAATATAACAAGCAAACCATAATCTTGAAGAACTTCGTTTTTAACCGGAACGAAAAATTGTAAGGCTAAAAGAGCCTATCAGACTTCGTAACTCATCATCATCTTCTTACCCTTATCCCACCTAAGTAGGGTCGGCACAACATGTTTTCCTTTTCCACGCTCGCCTATCAGATGTCATATCAGTCATCACACCTTATACACACATATCATTTTTCACACAATCCATCCATCTTTTTTCGGTCTTCCCCTACTCTTATATCCATCGACCGTCATACTCAAAGGCTTTCTAGTTACATGGTCTTTATCTCTCCTCATAACATGCCCATACCATGCTAACCTATTACTCCTTAGCTTCTCTGTTACTGGTGCTATTTTCAAACTTCCTCTGATATATTCATTCCTAATCTTATCCATTCTAGTTACACCGCACATCCACCTTAAAATTCGCATCTCTGCCACATGTAGTTTTCTCTCAGACTTCGTAACTATATAATAATAATAATAAATACAGTGGTACAATAAAATAATCCCAAGGAGGGTTGATGTCAGGCAGGCGGCCGGTCGTAAAAATTAAGCCAAATCATACACCACAACATGATAAACATGTTGTACCGACCCTACTTATGTGGGATAAGGGTAAGAAGAAGATGAAGACACTCCACACTATGGTGGGTTATGGGAATAAGCAGTTAAGTCAATTAAACACCATCTTAAACGTATTCTTTCGTTAAGAAATTTAACATACGAAGAGATATCAACATGTTTGATTCAAATAGAAGTAATCTTAAATTCCAAACCTCTAACTCCTTTATCATCTGATCTTTCTGATTTATCATGCCTCACACCGACTCATTTATTAGTTGAACGAACACTCTTATCGTTTCCTTATCCTCAAGTTATCGATTTAAACATAAATCGTCAAATCAAATCAAAAATACTTTATTCAGTATAAGCCCTAATAAGGCGCAAATAAAAGTCAAAACTACCACCGGTTCGGAAAACAACCTAGTCAACGAGAAGAACCGGCAAGGAACTCGATCAAATACCTTATACGTTACAGTACCGTTTTTAGTGGATGCACAGAGAAGAGTCAATTCCAGACGTCACCATCGTCCACGTATTGATCCACTCTATAATAGCCTTTCAACACTAAAACCCGCTTTACATGGCGCTTAAATTTACAGTCCGGCAAATCGGTAATACGTTTTGGGAATTTATTGTAAAACCTAACACTATTATCTAAGAAACTATTACTGGTTTTACTGAGTCTGAAACATGGGACCACCAATTTGTTACAGTTTCCAGTATTTAGATCATGCCGGTCCTTTACAAAATACAGGTTTTTAAAGTTTTTACGGACATACGTTAAATTATCAAGAATGTATTGGGAGGGTAGAGTTAGGATACCGAATTCTTGGAACGAATGATTCGCGAGGTCCCATATTATATATTGCTCTAAGTCTTCAGCGGTATGAAAGGGTTGAGAAACTGAAACAACATTTCTGGCAAAAGTTCGCGAAAGAATACGTCTCACTACTTCAACAGAATGTCAAATGGCACGTTTCAGCGAATAACCTAAAGGAGCGAACACTGATACGAGGGAAGAATGTACCACCATTGTTGTGGCTATGGGCCAGAATCGTCAAGTTATTGAGGTGTAAGGGGTGTCGAATAACACCTAAGACTTGAGACATCCAAGCCAACCTCACCTGCACGTGGTGCACCCTGCTCAATAACGAACGAGGCAATGGCGAAGCGGGGTGGTAAGGTTTTACAGCCTGACTGGGTCGCAACCACCATATATATGGCGAAAAAGCCCGTCAAGTGATTCGCTTCTGCGGATCGTGTTTCGGGATCAGCCTGTGCATATCCAGTTTTTCGCAGGCCGGCTTGACAGCGGCGACCGGCGATGGATAGTGTGTCACTCTGTGGTCGCCATTGTTTTTGGATTGTACTGTGCTTACCATCAGGCACAGTGTAGTCATTTTGCCGTGCTACAATAAAAATAAAAAAAAGTTACATCCCGGTCCTGACATCACCAGAGTTGCCGACACTCAGACAAGAAAAGGCATCATCTAGAGGGCATATAATAATTAATATCCACTACCCATCACATCTTAATCTTCCAGTACATACTTCAACCCGGAACATGTTATGCCCCGGACGCATCAACTCACCCCGACCACCCGCAACGAAACATCACACTCACGCGGCAACGCACGCGCCGTCCTCGACAGTCGAAATGTAGCCAGCAAAAAGCTATCGATTCGTTATCAGTTATACTAGTATACTTGAAAAGATTTTAACTTATAGTATACAACAGTAACCAGCGAAGCTACCAAAACTGTCATAGTTATCGAAGCGTCAACAATTGGTAAGTAAGCGATTGGCTTCCAGAAGCTAAAAGTATACACTTACTACTTAGTTCACCGTATTGTCGTATTTACTCGATTACATCGAAAATATATACTTCTTTAACATAATTTGTATTCTAGACGGTGTAATAGATTAAATATATGAGGAAACATTATATACGTCTATATTTTGTGAATGTTATGACTTGTGAACTATACAATATTAAATTATATCATATGTGGATTTAAAGAACAGTGCGCTAATAAAATAAGTTATTACGTATAATCAATACTCGGTCATTTACATAACTAATAAAACTTTCATGTATTTGGGTTGTTTGCATTCGTTCCACTTGACACCGTAACCGTCTCGTAACATCAATTGCGCTAAATTAGTTTTAAGAATAAAATTACAAATAAAACATTGAGCAATATGAGGAATTGCATAAAGAATTTAACATACTTCCTGATCAGATCAAAAGATACAGTTATGAAATAGGAAACGAGAATTGCCGTGTCATCGAAGTATTCAAAGCTAGATTTCACTTGTAAATATCGATTTGTGCAATAATCATTCGATTAAATACGTTAGTTTGAATATTTTCAATTCTCTTTTGAGATACGGTCTTTAAACTTTTGGTTAATTTGTATTACATAAAATTTATGTTATTTTATTTTCCTCTCACTTATAAATACGCGCCGTTTTTTTGCGTCATTAATGAATTTAAGAATATATATTGTGAAAAGAAGAAAAAACACAAGCTATGACGCTTGTCTAATTACTTCATAACATTAAAAAACACATATCGCAAACGCGTCTAGGTCATATAAAAAATCATAGTTTCTAAAACATTTCTAATTTAAAAAAATAATAATATCGTGATCATTTTATTTAGATAAGGACTAAGTATGTAAGAAGTAAAATTAAAAGAAATTGATTGACATCTGTCTAGTTAGTTTTAGCGTGACGCGCGTACAACCGCAGATCTCTGTCATTCCATATATAAGAAAGGAAAGATCCCCCCAAAAACTCCTGCTAATTATTCCGAATTATCGAATGATCCTAGTCCTGTGCCGGTTCGTTCAGTAATTTTAAGATCATTGAGGCTCAAAGGATATGTATTTTCATTACGAATAAATAAATAAAAATTTTTTTTCATAATTTCTGTTCTAATTACTATTATTCCTACATAACGCTATAGTTTATTCAACAAATAATCTCAGTTGTAAAGCGAGGTTTAGAATATTTTTCAGTTTAGTATCGTTTATTTTATTTATTATAAAAATCAATCTTTAACAACTATAAACAAGAAAAAAAAAGTCTTATAACGATTATACTAAGAGACCTTTACTGCATAACAATGTTAGTATTCACTCGGTCACGTCGGGGACTGATTCCAATAGATTACTATCATAAGTGAGTCACTGAACCACCAACTGTCAACATGAATGGGTGGGTAGGCACGACCGGTTCTACAAGCCACTGACGTCAATCGCGATATGTACCTACGTACAAGGTATCATTATTACTGAACTTAATTTATTAAAAACTAGCTGTGCCCACGTTTCCGTCCGTGTGAAATGTATATTATTAATGTATTAAGCCCATTTACTTATCTACTTTTCACTCGTATAAAGTCGCGTCGTCATTAAAATTACAATAACCTTTGATAGAGTGAACCGATTTTAATGAAATTAGGTCTAAATATTACTCGAGAATATGCTTTATGATATCGTAAAGGCAGTATATTTTTTTTGTCAAAAGCAGGCAAACGTACACGTAGATCACCTGATGTTAAGTAATCACCACCGTCCATAGACACTAGCAACACCAGGAGAGTCGCAAGTGCGTTACCAGCATGTGTATGGGGGAGGGGTAAAGAACGGAGTAAGGGGAAGGGAAAGGGGGAAGGAGGTGGGCCCGCGGCGCTCTCACTGACCGAACGAAACGCGACAATGCAAGCACTGTTACTTCACGTCGGTGTTCTGTTAGAGGGTGGTACTACCCCGGGGGAGCCGACCCATTCATGCTGAAACTAGTAATAGATACATTATTATTAGCAGTGGTACGTGTTCAAACAGACAGACATTAAAAAAAAATGATGAAATGTATTCTATTACTTATTCCAAGTCTCTTGGAATAATTTTTTTCACAAAAATCTAAAAAGTACAGATACGTTACTTTTACAGTCTTATTATATATATAGATTATTCAGAGGATTAGGGCTTGAATACAATCACGTTTGATATTAGAGGGACCATAGAATTATGAAACCGCTTACACTTACAAACTCGCAGGTTTGGGACTGACAAAAAATTATAAAACTTGGTAAAAGTGTTAGTAACGGCTGAGTAAACGTTAATGTAATTAGGCTGTTATCTTATTGTAATCATTGTTAATTTGTTATAGATATTATCGCCTGTTATTATACTATTGGGTGAATTGTATCGTAACGCATTCTTTAACAATGATACGGCAATGAAATTAATGTATGTATTGACTATGTGACCTGAGTGCATATTGACAGCGGTTAATCAACAGCAGAATAATGATATATTCAATAATATGTTAATAATTGGTTAGAAATAATGCGTTACATTATTAGTTGTAAATGCCCCCTTCTAATGCTTGGTGAAAAAGTCATATAACCATACTATAGTTTCGTCGTAATATTTTCCTGCACCAAAAACTCAGATCGACAATCTATAGGTGGTGTAGACCATTTGCGAGACTAATTTAAACAGAACAATATGATGTATAATTAATATTTCCCTTGAAAACCATATTTTTTATATTTATTGCTTTCTTATACTCTCCAAACTCGCTAGCATGAAGGTAAATAAATAAACATGACTACAATTTCCAACAAGACTTAACTTGTATCACGAGTTGAACCACCTTGTTGACCTCCAGTGTCAATGCGAATGGGTCTCATTCATGTATTATTGACACCGTCTCATTCTATCGTATTCGATTTACTAACCAACAAGCGAGAGAGAAGATCATGAAGGAAATGTAGTTAATGAGATACAATTAAACGATACAATTAAGTTTTTCGTTTGAGTTTGCTGTTCAAGTTTTATTTATATCGTCGAGAGAAGAATATTCATTGTTTTTATTTCGTTTTATATACTTGCGTTTGAGTACAATGTCACGTGATTAAAAGTGAGGTTATGAATAAAGATAACGCGTCACAATGGCGACTGATTGACAAGCGGACTTGACAGTAGAAACGGACAGGTTGACTGACGGTTTAGAGACAGGCTTTCGCGAAGAATGAAAGTTGTTTTACTATTTTGGTAATAAGGTTATCTTTGTGAATGATATTATGATTAAAAAGGTGTAGATACGCTACCTATGTGATATTTTGACAAAACAAATGGCACGAAAACACGCACATACATAAACTGTCTTAGATAAAACGTGGACGTAAGATGGCATATTCTCAATATCGGTGGTGAAAAAGAAATAGTTATATGTTGCTTAGATGCGGGTGGATGCAACCGTTAAAATAAACAAGCCAGCCAAGTTTTAACAATAAGGCGTTGTAGAAGTGCTTATGATGTATTTATAGTTATAATATCATTGGTTTTAGGCTACGAGATACATCGCAATGTTATTTTATTACCTGTAGAAGTGACTATTATTATACATTCTATTTATTTAAGGTCCACAAAACTGAGTTTGATGATGAAATTTGACATGAAACCTGATAAATGTGAACGCAAACGAAGAAAAAGTGTTTAATAGGTTAAAACCGTTAATTTGGACTATCTACGAAGTGCAGTTGCTGGAACACAACTGTAGATTCTTTGTGATATATTTCAAATCGATGGGAGCGACACATTTTACTCTCAATTTTTTTTTTCTTAGAATAAGCGAATTATTTATTAGTCGCATGATCTTTTTACAAACATCTTCGATCTATTTAAAAGTAATGTATTATTGAACGTGAAAACAAATAAACAAGTTCATAACAATATAAGAACGGAAGGGCCGCTCGTTACGTGTCTGTCAGCGGCCATGTTTTTATCTAAACGCTCTTTACCTTGTCGACACACACACACGCTTAAATGTTAATTGTACTTAGATTAATTATAGTTCTCACTGAAGATGAAGTCATCAAAGGGCGATGCTTATTCAAGGATAATTATAAAATAAAATGTAGCAAATTTACTCTTGCAGGTGTAACTATGATTACATGGAGTTTTTGGCGGGATCTTGGCATGTAATTTATTGTTTTTTTTTTTAATATTTAATTCTTAATCTCGTATTATTTGTAAGTTCGATAAATTCATTTTTGCCTGTAAGTTTAACACAGCACACGTCATAGTAACTTTAAAAAGGCACCACTTATTCCGATTAGGTTGACAAATATCGTTATAACTCGATGTAATTTTAATATTTATAATAAATAGCTTATTACCATCTGAAATATCAAATATTGAAAGAATATTTCAAATTGGTGCAGTGGTTACTTTCCTCATACAAACGAATCTTCAAAATTCGTTCTCTCTCTTTATAAAATTAGTATATGTAAATATAGCAGTCGGTAGAATACTGGCAAAAACAGAAATAAAAACTTAATCACAGGATGTCCTTCCTATATTTAATGTTATAACTATGAAACAGATAAATAACTACACGTAATCCGGCGCCAGGAATGACCTAATTGATGACATCATTTTATTATGAGGAAATTCAGTGTTGCCGGTTTGAAAAACATTGAATTTTTGGGTAAAAATATGTATAATATGGCTTCTTTTGGAAACAATAAGTACAATAGAGTATTCGCAATAATTGTAATATGTAATCAATTATTAAAATAATGTGCGATACATAATTCTTTCAATTGCTTGATCCGTGGAACTGTGATGAGACGAAAAAAGTCCGGATATAATAATATAATAAACCCAAAAATATTTTCATTAATACGTAAGAAGTAAAAAAATATATGATAATATTGTCTTGTCTAATCAAACCTGAAACATTAAAATGAAAATCAAATTTTAATGTTTGAAGAAAATCGGTATTTATTTATTTCCATCTAAAGAAGAACTAACTAAGAGTTTCAGGTTTTAATAGACGAGAACAATATTATAATAGATTTTTTTTCAGTGAAATTTTAATGGTAAACAACAAAAAACAACAGACGTGCGTAATGTTTGTTTATATTAGTGTGAAAGTTATTTTTTTTTATACATATTACACCACCGTTAATAAGCATAGTAAAATTTGTTGCACACTTTATGTGGCAACCCTAAATTAATAAATTCAAGTTTAGATAAAACTGACTAATAATATGTTTTTGCTTTATCAATTTTAAAACTATCAAAAAGCAAATAAATTATTTGTGTAGGTCCAATACCGTATCCGCTAGTGACTCACAGTTTCCTTCCAAACTTGGACGGATATAATCCGCTGTTATTTTGCATACTGATCTCGCATACTAATAATGTGCCCATTTGTAGTCATTTCGAGAACATATGTTGATAAGTCTGACGAATATATTATAGTAGGACTTTATAATATAGCGTCTCATGATGTGACCTATGACTTTACCCCGTTTTTTGGGTAATGTTAAATAATAATTGTGAACGAATAGTTAAGTGTTTTTATTATTTATAATTAATGTAATAAGTAGATATATAGTTACACTTCCTTTACTGTTTCGTTCGTGTTAATTATGTACGTCAACCGCATGGACCATAGTTATTTATGGTTCACCCGCAATACTATTACGCTTTTGTTTAGCGAGTTTTCCTGATTTACATTTTGTATGAGAATTCCTTCGCTCCTAAGGGTTACATCGTAGTATTAAATACCACATAGTATTTCGCAATAAATGCGTTATGAACTGCAAGAATAGAATTTCAAATCAGATTAGCAATTGCAGAAATTATTGCGATCAAACAATCAATCTCTTGAGTTTAGAGATACATGACTTTTAAAGTAGGCTTCAAACTTGATGTTTATCGAACAATGATAGGCGATTTATTGAACATTATATATGTTTATATTTAGGAGGTACATTTAATTTGTTAACTTTCAAAATTAACTAAATCTAATTATAGCCGTTGCTAATATTTTACGTTATTTTTTAAGTACTTCAAATTTTGTACGTTTAAAGTATGAAGATTATAAGAAAAACTAAAGACCTTATAGACGGTAGAATTTGAACTTCGTTCTAGGTGTACAAAAACTGAAAATCTCCAAAAAAATGTTATAGGAACGATTAAAATCGGAAATTGGATTTAGCTCATTTTGAAATGTAACGACACATGTAGTATAATAAATTTTGGATTATTACAAAATAATATTTTACAAGAAAAAATAGCCAAGCAAGAAACTATTAATTAATATACATTATCATTAAACTTTTTATTTGCTTTAAACAAATACTAACTTATAATTTTTTTTACATATATAAATTTAAAAAGATATATATTAAAGGTACATCTATTACGATTACAAAAACCGACGTTTAAACGTAAAAAAAAGTAAAACGGATCGTCGCGTAGTTTTAGCAATAAATATTCTCTTAAAAACTAATGAAATCCCTTTTAAAAACGAATTATATATATTATTAGTTATCTTTTTTATTCTTTCGTGGGAACTTTATATAGTATATGTGTAGAAAAAAATATTACTCTATTGTAACAAATATGTAATTATCTAAATATGGTCGATAATATTTTTTTTATTGCAGCACGGCAAAAAGACTGCACTAAGCACAGTACAATCCAAAAACAATGGCGACCACCGAGTGACACACTATCCATTGCCGGTCGCCACTGTCATGCCGGCCTGCGAAAAGCTGGATATGCACAGGCTGATCCCGAAACGCGACCCGCAGAAGCGAATCACTATCACGGGCTCTTTCGCCATATGGTGGTTGCGACCCAGTCTGGCTTTAAAACCCTACCACCCCGCTTTCACCATTGCCTCGTTCGTTATTCAGCAGGGTGCACCACGGGCAGGTGAGGTTGGCTTGGGTGTCTCAAGTCTTATGATGTTATTCGACACCCCTTACACCCCAAGATAAATGAATAAATGGTTCAGCAACCAAACTAAAAATAATGTAACTCACGTTAGCTAACGTTAATGATACGTGTGTTATTGTTAACGTAAATGATAAATCAATGAATAACAACCGTGGAAACAAAATAGCATAGGCAGGAAGAGGAAATAAATGAAATGAATTAACAAGTGTATCATAAACATCTCATTATAAAGCGGCCGTTTTGAAACTATTATCACGTTAGCGGTTTTGTTAGAAGGAGTTTGTTAACCGGTGATGAGTGAAGGCGGGCTTGATGCATTGTTTTTATTACTGTGGCCCAGCGGAGCAATAACCTTTACGCCTGACCTTTCTTACTAACGAAACTCGATCGAAACTCACGAATTTCCAGTGAAAATAAATCGGTACTCTTATGATGTTTTTTGTTTATTATAAGAATAAATCAATTGAATCTCTTTCCCTTCTTTTAACAAAGGTATGAAATGGTAGCGCTCTTGTTGGAACCTTCAAGAAACTTGTTCTGCATAAAATAACTCAAGTTTATAAATAGGAATTCAAAAGCACATAACAGACAAAAATTCTACCAAAAATTCCAAATCAAAATGTTGTACGTGACAATAAAATCTATGTAAATTATTTAGAACTATTATCGACTTCAAAATACATACCATTATATAAAAACTACACAAAATAGACTATGGAATTACAAACTTTTATAACGTTATAAATATTTATTTCAAATAGGTTATTTTACTATAATTATTCAATCATGCTAAACATATATGAAACAATTGTATGAATAAATACACCATTCATCGTTTTCTCTAAAGTTCATGGTAGCTTCTTAAATTAGATTTAACCGAATTGCTAAAATGCAAAATATTCACAACGTTAGCAGGCACACTTTACACGAAAACGAAATTGCGATTTTTCTTAAAATTCATTACTTATCCCATATAACTAAAAGGGGAATAATATAGCCCTAGGATACTAGGATTTAAAGCTATCAATTAGTGATAACAGTGTTAGTCGTAAATATGGTTCGTGATATTGTTCTAACGACAAGTACATCTCGATTTTTCCTTCGAGTTACATTAGTACAGTTTGTCGCGTACACGATACAGGAAGCTACGGTGTTTTTAGTAGACGCGATCGGAAG
>MU158730.1:725364-742818 GCA_015888305.1 Antheraea pernyi | reverse complement strand
TAGACGCAATCGGAAGACGTGCCTTGTGTTTGTATACATCTAACAACAACACGTGTTCAGATTGTTTCTGTGTGTGCGTGACATATTAAACCTTTTTTATCTTTCTCTTCGTTCGAATTTTAAATCAGTTCTTCTCATTGGCATTAGTTCGAAATTTAAAAAGTAATCAATAATCAGCCAGTAAAATAACGGCTACACTAATGCGATTTCAAGGGATTGTTCTTAAAACGAAACTTTACTTACGTTACGCGTTAAGTATTCAACGTAAGGTAGATTTATGTTTATTTGTAAGTGTCACTTTAGTGCCTGTCTTACTCTAGTACTAAAATGAGTAAATGTATAGCTAAGTACTTATACTACGAGACCTTCATATAGTATATATTTTATCTTTATATATAAATTTCTTCTGTACATGTGTATGTCACTGAACTCCTCCTAAACGGCGAGACCGATTTTGATGAAATTTTGTGTGCGTGTTCGAGTGGATCCGAGAATGGTTTAGATACACAATTGGACCCGGTAGGTGGCGCATCGGCTGAATTTTAGTTTATTTTTATTATCAAGGCAGGACAACGGCCGTACGGCCCGCTATAATTTAATACAAAAGTTTGGTATTGAAAGCATTTATAAACAACTAGCTGATTTGGCTACGCGTTGCTGTGGCTCAGTTATTACAAGTGGAATTAAGATGATAATAAGGTATTTGGTATTATGGGGGTAATGAGAATAGCAAGCTTATGTAGTAAATAGATTAACAGAATACGTGTATCACAGAATAAACTATGTTTAAAAAAAAGAAACTGAAATTTAAAACGTAGTGCCATCTATGGCATATCGATAAAAGTCGGTCATACAGTTTTCTATCAACAAACTAATTTAAGGCGCCATCTGTTTGATACTCATGAAACTTACTATTAATAACAATAATCAACATTGACAATCATTTGTCACGTGTAGGTGGTAGAGCCACGCTGAAGCTATTATGGGTTTCAGCACGAATGAGTCGGCTCGTCCGGGGTAGTACCACGCTCTCATAGAAAACCGACGTGAAATAACAGTGCTTGCATTGTTGAGTTTCGTTAGGTCAGTGAGAACACCGGAGGCCCACCTCCCCACTGCTCTCCCCCCTCCCTCCCTAACCCCAAACACAGGCTGGCAACGCACTTTCGACTACCCTGGTGTTGTTAGTGTCTATGGACGATGGTGATCACTTAACATCAGGTGACACACCTGTTCGTTTGCCTGCTATGACATTAAAAAATAATAATAATTAGAACATATTGGGGCCATTAATCGAAATATAAATTATCCTATCTCTCAAGTTGGACCAAATTATATACATATATGCCAACTTTAATGAATATCGATTGACTAATTTCGGAGTTCATCGTGGACAAACATCATGAAACTGGATTTTTATATATTTAGACTGGGTAGGTAAGATGTAATAACGATTGGTAAATATAAAGTCCTTTTCCCTAAAACGTCATAGCCATTGTTCGCTGACCACATCTATAGAAAGAAGCCTTTGTTTTGTGACCTACGATTGGAATCTATTGACGTACAATACGCGACAAACTGTTTGACCGCTCTGAATATAGCTGCGAATAACTCAACTTTAGGTATAAATACGTATTATACAAATAACTTCGTTACAACTTGAATATAGATAAATGCAAATTTGAGGTATGTACTTATAATAACATTTTAATTTAGTTTTGTAAACTCTTAACTGTATGTTTATGTTTGTATATGTGTGTTTGTTTGTTAATATCGTTCTTTCCTTTCATCGAATATAAGTAACATGAATAATGTATTCAAACTGGCACGTTGAATGTTACAAATGTTTATGTCTGTATCTTTTTTTTTGGCGATCAATCTTCTAATAGGTTATTACTGCCATTCTCGGGTAGAAGTAATGATATAACAAGTTTATTAGGATCATTACATAGTATAAAACAAAGTTCCCTACCGCGTCTGTCTGTCTGTCTGTTCGCTATAAACTCAAAAACTACTAAAAGGATTTTCATGCGGGTTTCACCAGGTGGATAGAGGGATTCATGAGGAAGGTTTTGGTATGGTCTTGGGGTATAAGGGGTGTCAAATAACATCTAAGAATTGAGACATCCAAGCCAACCTCACCTGCACGTGGTGCACCCTGCTGAAGAACGAACGAGGCAATGGCGATAGCGGGGTGGTAGGGTTTTACAGCCTGACTGGGTCGCAACCACCATGTATATGGCGAAAAAGCCCGTCATAGTGATTCGCTTTTACGGGTCGCGTTTCGGGATCAGCCTGTGCGTATCCAGCTTTTCGCAGGCCGGCATGACAGCGGCGACCGGCGATGGACAGTATGTACTCGTTGGTCGCCATGTTTTTGGATTGTACTATGCTTACCATCGGGCATAGTGCAGTCACTTTGCCGTGCTACTATAAAAAAAAAAATCATTTGTCAAGGATTTTTTTTATAATCAGGGCGGGACAACGTCTGCCGTGACGGCTAGTTATTTCTATAAACTAATAAGACAGTGGTTGTCTTCTAAGAACTTTACAGGGAGCTTTTGTGGAAAGTCAGGACCCACTTTACTTGTACACAATAACCAAACTATATTACGTTAAACACCATCAATATTACAAAATATAGCGACAAATAACACAAGATTATGAATAAAATAATAACATTCCAAAATTCCGCCCAAAACCTCCCCGTCGTCTGCCTCTTTTTAATGTCGCTTTTTCGTTTCATCGAGGTTCAAATCACAATGAGGACAGAGAACTATTTTCACATAGTAAAAAGCTGATCCACCCATCTATATAAAACAGTGTCATTATTTTTTCAATTATTCTCCTGACGTCTAAATTGCACTGTAATATTCCCATATATTTATACAAATTATTAAAAAGAAAATTGAAGAAATTCTTTTCAACATCGTGTCAATACGCCATGGTGATTTTTTAATTTATACTTCTTTTGGCGCGTTAGGGGAAAATGATGAGAGTAAATTTTTACGATGCGCGTGCACACCGTCACGAAATACCGACACCCTGAAGTTAGCTATAGTCAAGATTTTGTTTCTTTGTATTAAAATTTTCAATGTATTAAATACCTTTTTTCTATTCTTAGTGTCGTTTTTTGAACAAACGTAGAATAAGGCGAAAGATAAAATTTTTGAAAAGATTTTTATTCTGTTACCTCAAAGAAGTATAACTTCTAACGCGTGTACATAAGTACACACACCCTTTTTTAACTTATTCAACATTCATCAATTATTTTCTGTTTTTTGTTGTGTCTATATACTTATAAATACACCAGAAGAAAACAAAATTAACAATATAATATCTTATATATTAATACGTGAATCCAACACTTTGTACCCCTTTTTAAGCGAATTGCGCGAACGGATAAACGTGAAATATGGCATAGTTAAAGTTTATATGGAGGAGAAGTGCACAAACCTATTTTTTTTACATAGAATGCATTAAAAACACATTAAATTATCTAAAATATACATTACACATACTTCTGCTTACATAAAACCACTGAAATAATTATCATTCTCTTTGATCTTATTGAATGTAAAAATGAATTATGGTCGAATATCAACCGCTAGGCGACCACTAGTTCATACTAATTTACATAACACTTAAGACTCATATTTAGTATTCGAAACGTTATTGTAAGCCCTAAGCGCAGATTTAGGAAGGAAGATTTGGTCGCGCAGTGAGCGGGAAGCGGTAATATATAATCCTTGCCAATTTTTTCCCCACTTTCGAGTATATATGAACAGAACACAAATTTAAATATGAATACGCATTATATCTATATATATATATATATACATATATATACTTTCGGGAAAAAAATTGTTGCAGGTGTCCAGGAATAAGTAATAGAATACATTTGAATTATTTTTAGAAATGTCTGTCTGTCTGTTTGTATGAACACTATTTTTTTTTTTCGAACTGACTACGCTATTGACCAAGCGAGATCTTAACAGCTTCACCAGTCTACTAAGGCGAGCGCTTAAGGCACTCAGCCGATTTTATTTTGACAACTAGCTCAAGGGTGCGCGGCACACCTCGGCTTTGGCTGTTGCCTGTTTGTATGAACACGAATCACTGCTAAAGTATTGGGTTCACAATGAACCCTCAGAAAGTATTTAACATTTAACTCGGGAGTAACTTAGTGTTTGTTTCATTAAAATCGGTCCACTCTATCAACAGTTATTGTAGTTTTAATGGCGGCGCGGCGTAAGTACGAGAGAAAAGTATACAAGTAAATATATAAATAATAACTTAATATATACAGATGACCTTATTAATCACTGTTTTTTACTCAAGCTTCCACATAGACGAAGTCGCGGGCACAGCTAATTATACACTATAATTGTTTTTCATATTAAACTCTTGACTGTATTATGCACAGGACCGAACTTAAAACTATATCCAGAGCGAACAAAAAGATTAATGAGAACCATAACTAATTGAAATAGAATAAGGAGTCATTAGAGACGAAATAATGCTACTTATTTTTTAGTATTATTTTTTGCAAAAAAACGTTTACTACGTTATTACTGCCATTGTCAAGTAGGTTTGTTCCATATTACGATGTTTTGACAAGATGGTGGACCAGTTTTGTTTATTGTTTTGTGTATTGTTTAAAGTTCTTTTTTACAGGGAGTTTATGTAGCATCACAGAATTCATGCATGTGCTATTATTTTCCACCCACTTCGCTTGAGCACAATAACCGAACTATATTACGTAAAATGCCAACAATATTATAAAATATAAAGTCACAAGATTACGAATGAAATATAAATATTAATAAATGAATCAACTATTTAAATATGAATATAGGCAATATGAAATATTGAGAAAAAGTGGCATCTTTCACGACAGAAATATAAATGAGATACTTGGAATTGGGTTAACATATATGACCTAGTTTATATTAATCTTATAACAATCATTGATCTCTGGTTAAAACATTAACCCCTCGGCTGATTTTATAAGTGCCAGATCTCGAAATGGCGGACCGTACTTTTAAATATCTATCCAATTAAAAAAATATATATAACTTTATATTACACTAGCCTTTGCCCGCGACTTCGTACTTTGGGCTAACGATAGCACGCAGCGGAAGCTCTCAAGAGGAAAAAACATTCTTCATTGGTGCTTCGGTCCTATTGGTCTTAGTGTGATGATATATAGTGTTAACGTCTACGTCCGGTACCGTGACACACCCGAGAGGCGAGACTACAACGCCACCCGGGGAACCACTATTGACCTGCGATACCGCGCTATTGACTCTATCGGGGTGTTACTACTGACCTCGAACGCTATTGGTGGTAGTTATCGGCTGTTCATTATTTATTCCGGTGTGAGACTACATTGGTGATATATAAAGGGCAAGATGTCGCTGATCTGGGCGCACTCCTATGTGGAAGTTATTGTAAGGCGAAGCTCTGCCCGATTAAACAGTGACAAGAACCTACGAAGTATTTATTGCCAATCCTGACTGCATCGACCCTATACGTGATTAGTGTAACAGAATACTTGTTTAGTCATCGCAAATTTAAGTAAAGTGCAAATTGGAGAATTTATTATCTATGCATTGATACAGATCTCTATAATGAATGAACTATAAATCCTAGTCAGAACCGAATCGTACTAACTTATGCACGTTCCTATATTTAGTTCAAACTGGTTAAGCTACTCCGACGATATCAGATTTTATTTTCATTTCGCTTCGGTTCATTAAAGTATATAGATAGGGATCTAGATAAATAGGAAATGCAGCTGAAATGGTTTTGATGCCACTATAGAATATATATTTTTAACTCTGAAAATTGACTTTTGGTTTTGACTAAGGAAGTGATAATTCTATATAAACCATGACCGGAACATTGATATTAGCGCCACCATATTATAAATATACATCGACACTAGCGCCAACATATTAGAGATACACATTGATATTAGCGCCACCATATTAGAGAGACACATTGACACTAGCGCCACCATATTAAAGATACATAAATAAGAATTGTTAATATTATATAGATTTTAATAAGACTTAAATAAGAATGGATATCATTATATAGAATTGAATCATTAGTTTGATCATTATGAATAATAGTATATTCTTTGACTTCATAGTTCGGCCATGAAACGCAAGATGTCGCTGATCTACATGTCGAAACAGATTAGTGAACACATTAGAGATACATAAATAAGGATAATTATATAAAATTGTTGTATAGCTTAAATAACATTAATTTGTTCATACTTTATTATTTTTGGTGTTACTTAAATTATTTTGCGAAGTTATGTATAAATAGTAAAAGCTTTGACTTATATAGATGGGCCTTTAAAAGGCAAGATGTTGGTGATATCTACGCATTATTATATTCGAAGTATTGTAAGGCGAAGCTTTGGCCAAATAAATAGTGACAGTATCTACGAAGTATTTATTGCCATTCCTGACTGCGTCGACTCTATACGTGATTAATGTAACACATAAAAATTAGAAGAAATGAAGTAAAAAGTATGGATAGGGTAATGAGTTGTATAAAGTTTGCAGGCGGTTAAATAAAAAGGCCAAAATGAGATAAACATGTGAAAGAACACAGTTTTTTTATACTACTATACACACTATTTGAATTAGTTAAGATTTACTCAAACATGACCGGTGTTATTACAAAAAAAGTTAAATACGTATTGAATCTTGCTTTAAAAAAAATTCGAATTAAATGCACCGCGGTCGCTGAATGTTCGCCATTTTGCTCTTTTGTCTCGATTTGGTTACGTTAGGTTAGACTTGCGAAAAAGGATAACGCGAACTTGTCTAGGGCGAGCGCGGTGCATTTTATTCGAAACTTTTTTAAAGCAAGTATTTAACTTTTTTGTAATAACACCGGACATGTTTATTTATGGTCTCATTTTATCTATGAATACAATTAAAATTTATCAATTTTCATTTAATTGTTAAATTATAAATCAACCCTATTTTGCACTTGTTGAATTTATATGACAAATTAACTGAGAGCAATAACGATACAAATGCCTAAAATTCAAATGAAGTCTAAAAAAACCTTCTTAGTAACAAAAATATGCTAATTTTATCCCTTGTCAGTTAAAGAACTAACCAAAAGTCTTGCTCGTCGTCTACTTTTTCTACGGGAGTATATTGTTTTCCCTTCGGATGTTGGAACCAGCAATAGGTCAGAGATACGTCAGCTCGACACATAACCGAATCCCTCTTCTCCTTGTGCACGAAAACTGTCCTCACTTCACTCTGCTCTCTCTGTACATACCGCCTTATTGTAAAATCTATGAAACAGAACAGTAGTGTTGTTTATTTATTTACTGATTTCTACGTTTTTATTTTCGTTAATATGCCTAATATTTATTATTATATGACCAAAATCGTGCCTTTTATATCTGACTGACGATATAAGAGACAAATACAAAATGAGAAAACGCGAAATCTAGGGAGAATTTACTTTCAAGTGCATCTATCGGTACACGCAAACTTATTTAAAGGCAAATTTTCAACGATAGCTATCATAATATAATTTCATCACAAAGTTTCCGTTTACCAAAAACATGTTAAAAAAAATAATTTTTCGAATAATTCAGCCAATAATCACAATAATATAAGTGTTACACTCATCACGTATAGGGTCGATGCAGTCAGGAATGGCAATAAATATATCGTAGATACTTGTCACTATTTATTTGGCCAGAGCTTCGCCTTACAATAACTTCCACATAGGAGTGCGCCCAGATCAGCGACATCTTGCCCTTTATATATCACCAATGTAGTCTCACACCGGAATAAATAATGAACAAAGTATCTACGATATATTTATTGCCATTCCTGACTGCATCGACGCTATACGTGATTAGTGTAACAATAGCCTATAAACTTCCTCGATAAATTAGCTATATAACATTGAAATAATATTTCAAATTGGACCAGGAGTTCCTGAGATTGCCCCCTACAACGTTACAAACTCAAAAACTCACAAACTTTACCTCTTTATAATACTATATTATTATTATTATATTATAGTAAATATAAGTTATGCTGCCAACAGTCTATTGACCAGTGCATCATACGGTCTACATTAATCTGCATGGATCATAAACCCTTATGGTTTTGGACAGTTCAGGATTTAAAAGATAAGATATTTACTACGGACTACTACTTGTTGTTTAGTAAATTCATTACCCGTACTAAGTTTTAACATACTGATTTAAACTGATGAACAAACACAAACAACGTATCGTATCAATGGCCGATTTGTTATAAAATGATAAACACTCCATTTCAATACGCTTTACGCTTACAGCGATACTGGTGCCTTATATTTTTACAAATGCAGAACAAGACGCCCTATTGTGACAGAGCGACTAATGTAACTGTTATGGGAAGCTATTTACCTCGTAACACCTTGCTGGGCGACCGCTTGTCTGCGTTATTGGGTACGTGACAATCGGCAGGCTATTGCGATATATCTATTGTAACAAAGAAAACAAACCTCCTTCGGTAACCATATCTTAAAATAATCGTTTTTTGGGTACAGAAAAATAGCCTCATTTCTAAGTTTACGTTGTCCGTTCTATTTTTAAACGATTTGTATTATTTCAAACTGTGATAAATAGCGGATGTGTGTCACGGATTATGTATTCTACGGCCGATATTTATTTTTGTTCTTTTTTCAAATGTTTATCAATATTTAATCACTACATATTATAAAACAAAGTCTGTCAGTCTGTTCGCGACAAACTCATAAACTATTGAAGGGATTTTCATGCGGTTTTCACCAGTAGATAAAGTGATTCATGGGGAAGGCTTAGGTATATAATTTGTCAAAAAAAAAAGGTTTTTTCTATATCAGGGCAGTTTAATGTCCGCCTGGCCCGCTAATGTTACATAATTTAATTTTTCAATATTATTAATAGTGTAAGTTGTATCGATGTGATAAAGCGTTGTAGGTTTTCTTTCTAGTTAACTCCATTTTATTATTGTTGTTAATAATCGGACTGTTGACTGTTGCATTATCCACAATCTACAAATACAATAAAAATGTAAATCTAGCATGCCTGTACTTTTTAAATTTTCGAGAAAATTGTTGCAGTAATCAAATACATTTCAATTCTTTATAGAAATGTCTGTCTGTTTGTATGAACACGCATCACTGCTAAAGTACTGGGTTCACAATAATACCTCATTCAACATAATCTTTGGGAGTAACTTAGTGTTTGTTTCATTAAAATCGGTCCACTCTATCATAAGTTATTGTAGTTTGAATGTCGGCCCGAGTTAAGTACGAGAGAGGAGTAGTAGTAATCTTTAACTAATTTGGTTGAACGCGTTACCGGATTAGGCCTCCCTCGGCAGCGGCTCAAGCCTAGGTCCGTTTCCTCGGCGTGGAGCCCTTGAGTACGCTGCTCGCGCGATACAGTGGCACAAAATCTTACATCACTGCGACAACATTACACGTATCACCTCCACACACGTGCACGCATATACGCTTACACATGCAAGTGGAAGGGTTTTATTTTAAGCTAAGACTAATAGGAGCGGAGCACCAATGAAGAATGTTTCAAAATCGTTTTTCTTTTGACAACTTCCACTGCGTTAGTCTAACGTAACTATTCCACGTAGACGCAAAAGAAGCTAGTTTTAATTAAACGACTAAATAAATAGATATCTTAAGAATACAAAAAGGAAACATATATATTGTTTTTAAAGGTTATTTTTTGTTGTATTCTATCGCATAATACGTACGAAGTTACGAACGTGAAACTTGGTATCATTATAGTGAATTAATGTAAATCAAGGGATAATAAAAACCAGTTAACTGTGACTTTTTGGATAGGTGATAATTTTCCTAAATTCATTGAATGTAGTTTTAGGTGAAACGGTAAGACCAGACTAGCCCTAAGCTGATTTTGTTGTTGTATTCTACCATTGCCATAAGCGAGCTTAAAAGAATCTTAAATATACCAAGAGGATAATCTCAATTGTCGATACTGACGAATTATTATTTACTCATATAGTTTCAAATATAATGTGATAATTATCTAAGTAAATGTTAGATAGAGCTTTACTTTATATAAATGATTTCTTTACGATACATTTCTTTATCGAAAACTTATTGCCATTGTTCTATTTAAAGTATATAAAATCTCAGGACTTTACGAAACAAAAATGAGACTTTAATTGGACTGACCCCAAAGAAAATAATACCACAGTAATATTTATTACATGAGTCCTGAATTCATGTTCATACAATATCAATTACAACAGTTTCAAAGGTTTTACAATCTACCAATACTGGCGAAGTGTAATATTTACTAAACAGGGAAAATTATTTAAAATATTATACATTGCACCCGGGATTATCCTAATAATCTAATTATAACCACATTTCAAGAATATAAATAAAACATAACACGGACATATCAAATAAACAAGATTCACGGAATGCCGGCTACAAAAAAAAATACACACTCGTAATAAGCGATCAGTCTGTACTTATGTACAATCGCGTATAAAATATATCAACACAATAAACTAATATTTTAAATGTGAAACTGGTTTCCTTTGTTACACATTCACGACTTAAGTACTCAACCGGTATTCATAAATCTTGTACACACGTGTCAACGGGTCCAAAATAGGACATAGGGTACCGCCATCTCTCGTCCAAAAAATAACTGTTTCCGGGAGATAGATCAAATCTACGACCAAAAGCCTGGTACTTTATAACTTATAGCATTTTACTACAATCTCATCTAGTATTAAATAACAATGTGGTCTGAGCTGGTAAAAACGCTTAAACTTGAGGGGTTACTGTGCTTGGTGATAGATTTGAGACCAATTTGAGAACGGTAGCTAGCCAAGTCAAGTATACCTCGATCAACGCAGTATCCGAACACGCTATCAACTGAGCCATATACACGGGCTGACACTATGGTTCATGTTACACCTGCAGTATTATGGTCGCGTGATAGTTAGATATGACTACTGTCCGTAACTACGTCTCACCGTTCTAGAGAATTCACTGAATTTACTAAGACAACATAACAAAATTCAACTTGTAATCATCATCATCATCATCAGCCTGTACGAGGCCCACCTCAGGGCTATAGGCCTCGTCTTGAAGGCATAGTCACCACGCGAGCCAACGACGTATTGACGATTTCAAACTAGGAGAAATCCACAGTTATATATTTTTCCACAGACAATGGTAACACAAGAACATTTCTCAGGTTCGGGTTTCCTCGCAACGTTATACCAATTTAAATTAGTAAATTTACGCAAATTCCAAAATATTCGTTGGTACACGCCGGGGTTCGAACCTGTGGACATCGGAATGACATTTTACGGGTCAAACCACTCCACTTCGTGACACCGCCATGACATACAATTTGTTATAATTAATTTCGATTTTATGAAAGCACTTGACGTCTCGACAGTACAACGTGCGCATGTGCGACGCAAATGCCAGATTAAAACAACAACGATTATAATATTTGGTTAAATTATGATTCAACCCGTAGCTGTTTATAATTATTTTAATTATGAATACTATTGAAGAGATAAGAGTTGTTTTTGGTGACTTTATTCTGGTGTCTTTAGTTTGAATTTAGGTCGAAGAAAAATCTCGTACTGGGAACACAATGGCTTTTTTTTTTTTTCTCGAACTGACTACGCTATTGACCAAGCAAGGTCTTAACAGCTTCACCGGACTACAGGGAACACAACGGTGTGGTATTATCTAATACGTACTTAACCAACTACAAAGCATAGTATGATAATTATGATGGTGCAATGGTTTCAGCGTATTTTACTGATGCTGCCGTGATAAGTGAGTTATTATATATCTGAACCCAGATGTACTACCCGTAATGCAGAGATTAAACCCTTTAACTCAATTGCGAAAGTTATATAAAAACGCCCATTTAAGAACATTTTAAAGATGTAGCGGGTCACCAATTTAGACAAAAAGAAAGTTATCAATTAGAACGCTACCAAATTATCTTTCAAATATTTAATCACTTTTTGTTACTTATTCAAAGACACCTACAATTTACATTTCTTTTATATGTAGAGAAGTCGAGACCTCGAAGGGATTGTGCAGTTGCGGTAAATAATAAAACACACACGCATTTTACATGCATAGCTGATGCTACAGAAAAAAAAATAGTTCACCGATAAACGTGATCAACATACGACACTTGACACTAAGGGCCCTTATCGTGCACGCTAGCGCCATCTGGCATACGGCTCATGTAATTAATGTAGGGCCATTAAATCTATATTTTTATCTTCAAACCACGCTTCTAATTTAAGACCTATCTAAATTTATGACTTTTATATTATTTATTATTTTGTATCACATCACGATATTAATAATATTTTCCAATGTTTTGATAAGTTCGAATAACTTTTAAACTAACAGAAAAGTACGTTTTAATTCGGCCTAACTTTTTATACTAATCTATACAAATATATAAATGATTTTCCGCTTGCCCTCCACCAGTTCAGAATAGAAGATGCGCTTCTTTCCAAAAGCGGCACATGAAGAGATGCAATATAGAGCCCTCTTGTTGGGAACGTTTGGCATCACAACGGCCAGAATGGCGCAGAATGGTGAACAGCCAAGTACGCGAGTTCGAGGCTCAGCGTAAAGATGACCTTGATACCAAATGCGACCAGTTAAAGGCTCGCCCTCCTGCTGCCATAACATATCATTATGAGAACGTCGTTCTCACGTGCCCTCAATGTGCACGAAGTTTCGCTGCGAAAATAGGCTACATAAACCATCTTCGAGCGCACCAGCGCCATTTCTAAGCTTAGGGGTCAAAGTGATCGCCAATCATGAACAATCATCATCATCATCAATATATAAAGGTGAAGAGTATGTTTGTTTGTTAGGTTGAACGTGCTAATCTCAGGAACTACTGCTCCGATTTGAAAATTTCTTTCAGTTTTAGATAACTCATTTACCGTAGAAGGCTATACCTAAGAGAAAGTATTATATCATCACGCTAAGACTAATAAGGAGTAGAGAACTAATGAATAATGTTTTTGTTAACGTACGTTTTTTTTTTAATATTTTCACCTTCTACATAAATGAAGGCGCCAGTTAAATTCATCGTTAGCCCAAAGTAACTATTCCACGCGGTAGGAGTCGCGGGCACAGCTATAAAATGCAAAATAGATTTTTCAAACATAATGATTAGGTTCCAGAAAGTAACGTTTTCAAACAAATGAAGAAAGCAATCGATTCGCTGACTTTATAATATTTCGAGATGGTATTGTAAACCTATATATGTGCTCTAAATGTATGCATTAAATAGTTCACTATAATTCTTTTCGATCTATGGCGATATTTAGTTTTACTGAACTGAAACTCTTTCGAAATTCTGATCCGCAACCTTTTCGTGTGACGAAAAGTGGTGGAGGTTAACACTGTGCCGGGTAGCATTGAAAACACCGATACTCGTCTGATAAACGAAGTTACGCAACGCCGCGCGTCGGGCGCGTTTACTACTTGAATGGATGACTGCTTGCGAACACCGCGTGACGTTAGCGTTTTTTCTATTTTGTTAATTAAATGCAATACAAAAGTTTCACTTCTATCGTGCGCCTTTACGACACACCGTGTTTTATTGTTATTATATGCTTTATAGGTTTTGGCGTTTTAATGGAAATCTCATCTGATGTTAAATGACGATATTGTCTAAAATACTAAACACTCTAAACTGGATCATTATTATTATGATCCATTATTATTATGGTGTTATTGGACATTTCTAAATAGATTTAAGAGATAGTTTGAATTGTTTTTTATTAAAATGAAAACTATAAAGTAAAAAATAATGCATATTTTTTATTCATACTACTAGCTGTACTACGACTGCGTCCGCGTAAAACCTTACTTAAAAAAGAGCGATTAATAATCTGAATATATTAATGTATTTACTTTTCTCGCGTACTTAAGTCGCGTCATCATTAAAAGTACAATAACTTTTGATAGACCGAACAGATTTTGATGAAACTAAATAACTGGAAGATATAATTTTCTTGAAAAAGTTTTATCGTGAACGCAATATTTTAGCAATGATGCGTGTTCATACAAATAGACAGACAGACAGACAGGTATTTCTAAAATTGATTAAAATGTATTTTATTACTTTTTTCTAGACAATTGTAACAATTTTTTTTAATCTAAAAAGTGCAAACACGTTAGATTTACAGTCAGTATATTACAGATATAGATATATATATATATAGAGATAGATATATGGTACATAACCTAAATTCGCTATTTTGAAGTCACTATTTCAATCGTTTAAAAGTAAAATTTTATAAAATACGTAATGTGGTGGTACGGTACTTTAAATGTTGGTAGAGTCACGCTGAAACTATTACTGGTTTCAGCATGAATGGGTCGGCTCGCCCGGGGTAGTACACCCTCTCACAGAAAACCGACGTGAAGTAACAGTGCTTGCATTGTTGCGTTTCGTTCGGTCAGTGAGAGCGCCGGAAGCCCACCTCCCCTCCTCTCTCCTCTCTCCCCTCCCTCTCTCTCTCCCCTAACCCTTCCCCCCAAAGGGTGGCAACGCACTTGCGACTCCTCTGGTATTGTTAGTGTCCATGGATGGTGGTGATCATTTATCATCAGGTGACCCACATGTTCGTTTGCCATCTACGACATAAAAAAAAAATTTGAGGATTTTTTGAATGAATCGAATTAAAATACATAATGAGAGATCAGGTTTTGTATAATGAACTGGATTACGAGTTTTGCGACTGAATTTTAATTTAATACATAAATTATTTGTTTCATTTGAAATAAATCAGCGCGTATGAGATTGCGTCATCGTAAAAAACCTTAATAACTAATACTACTTCCAATTTACCCTGCAAACGATACCTATTCAGTTTTATTATTTGTTAATATAATTAACTGTAATCAAATAAAGATTTTACGAAACAAATATTGCGACAGATACGTACTTCGCGATGTATCCATCAAACGTAATGTCGGGCCATTAGCAGTCAATGATCGTGAATGGGTTTCCTGTCCTTGACTACACATGACCAATAGGTCGGAACTGGGACCGATGCGATGCAGAGTTCGTAAAAACAAATTCACGTACTACGTATTATTTGAATAATGTTTTATAGTGCTTTCAATGTTATTTGTGTCTTGTTTCGATTCCTTTCTTTATAAGTTACGATGAGATGAGGAAATACGACAAAGGTTTCCAAATAAAGAGAAAAACCTACCCATTGTGAAATATTTGAAAAATATGAGAAATATAGATTTGATTGTTGTTTAAATTTTCTTAAATCAATCAAATTAAAATAATAGTTTTTTTAGATAAATATAATTTTACCGAACTGATAAAATAACCGGATAAGAAACAAAAGTCTCAGGATCATATATTGCTAAGAATTCACAAAAAGGAAATTTAATTATCGAAAAATGAGTAGAAGCGTATAAATATCGTTAAATAAATTCATTGATAATAATATCAAACATTTACAGCTAACAACGCAGTGCGACAGATGTATGGATAGATGGCGCTTAAAACAAATCTCATGATTACGTCATTACGTAAAATTATATGTATAATAATAGGTCTTACACTGTCAGCACCTTTACATGCTATTCAACGTAATAAAATTTTATATCGGACATACTATTGACAGATCAATAGCTTTGGTAATGTATTAGGGCTGCATGAGATATAATATCGACAAGTATGTGACATATTTGATAATCATAAACGAAATACTATATAACAGTACGTACTTAATAAAGTTACATATTTATAATATAGTATTAATAATTTTAAAAACCATCAAATTGCAATATGTTTGTCGGTGATAGAGCCACACTGTAGCCATTGCTAGTTTCAGCATGAATGGGTCGGCTCGTCCGGGTCAGTACCACCCTCTCACAGAAAACCGATGTGAAGTAACAATGCTTGCTTGCACTGTTGCGTTCCGTTCGGCCAGTGAGAACGACGGAGACCCACCTCCCCTCCCCTTCCGCTTTCCCTTCCCATGCTCCCCCCCCTTCAACACAGGCTGGCAACGCACTTGCGACTCCCCTGGTGTTGCTAGTATCCATGGACGGTGATGATCACTTAACATCAGGTTAAGTGATGACCACTACCTGTTCGTTTGCCTCCTATTGATATACAAAAAAAAAACCTTTTAATAATCTAGATTTTACCCACAGTTTCGCTTGTATGTAATATGTAATATCGATCTATCCCTCAGGAACAGTAATATCTTATCCTACATCAAAAGTACCGTGTCCCTTTTTTTACCCCCAAAAACAATGTGTGTGCCAAATTGTATTATGACCGGTTCAGTCGTTAAGACGTGTAATAAACAAACAAACCGACACGCTCATTTATAATATTATAGTTAGCAAGTTAAAGCATAACAATAATACTTGTTGAGCGAAAGATTTTTTGATAAAAATCAATAGTTGCATAAATTTAATATAGATAAAGATAAAATATGTAAATCACAAGATATTGATTGATACACTGATTCTAAATATATCATTGCATTTTCCTTCTCCAAAAGTAGTAGTGAAAGAATTGGATCGACGCAGTCTGAGAGCGCTCTTACTGCGACATCATTGATTAAGAAAAGGCATTAACCACTACGTGTGAATTCGTCCGCAATATCCGCTGACGAATCGCTGGCGGATATAAGGAAATAAAAGCGGATTTCACAGAATATCTTTTGGGTATTTCGAAACCACAAAACAGATATGCATCCGTGACTTTTGTTTATCGGCAAATGAATAATTGTAGAGGAAATATAGAACGTACTTTATCTATCGCAGCGTATTAATTAAATAGTGACAGAGAAGTTAAGGTTAAGTTAGCGTGATATGGGCACGTCACGGAAATGTATAAAAGTAATTTTATTTATTTAGTAGCTTCTTAACATTATTCATTGGTGTTCCGCTCTTATTGTGTCTTACCGTATAATCCTACCTTCCTTGATAAATGAGCAATCTAACACTGAACGAATTTTTCAAATCGGACCAATAGTACCTTTTTTTTTTTTTTTTTTTTTTTAGGGGAAATCCTGCATTGGATACGCCTCCCACTGCCGGGGGGCAGTGAGAGGGTTATGCCGGACTCTTACCGGCTAAAACCCCTAGGCCGCTTGTGCGCGTGTGTGGACCAGGGTACGGGCTCACAATTGGCATTCATCGATGCCCTGGTCGCGCGCTTGGGTCACCCGTAGATGGTCGGACGGGGACCCACACCTCGAGAGAGGAAAGGCGTTCCTCTCTCCTGCTTCATACTGAAGCGGCGGCTAAAACCGTGCTTCACCTCACGGGAACTCCTTTCTGCGGCAGCAGACGCCCCCGCATCTGCCACCTGGAGTT
>MU158730.1:695607-724986 GCA_015888305.1 Antheraea pernyi | reverse complement strand
CTGTGAACCGCCCGAATCGCTCGTCCGCCAGGTCCTGCTGCCACCTTTCGACGGCGTCCCCCCTGAGACGCCGTCTCTCCGCCTCTACCTCCCTTGGAGCCGGAGGCTCCCCCCTTCGTTTCGTGTACTTCGTGTACGAGTTCACGGCGGCGAGAACTCCTGCCTCCAGCTCCCAGGGCAGGGAGCCGGCGAGCGTGAAGGCCGCCGCCGAGGACACCGTCCGGTACGCCCGGATTGCCCTCAGTGCCACCGTGCGCTGCGCATTGCGGAGCGCACGCACGTTGGCGGCACTGAGGGCATCAGCCCAGACTGGTGCCCCGTAGGCGGCCATCGCCCGCACGACTCCCATGTAGAGTCGGCGGCACCCGGCGCCCGGCCCCCCCACGTTGGGGGGTAACCGGCCGAGTGCCGCCGCCGCCCCAGAAATTCGCGGTCCGAGCCCCGCAAAGTGGGGCTCGAACCGCCAGCGCCCGTCCAGGGTGAGGCCCAGATATTTCATCTGGGTCCCCACCCTGATCCGGGCTCCCTCCACCACAATGTGAGCCCCAGGAGGTGGCCCCCGCCGAGGCCCATGAAAGAGTAGGGCCTCGGTCTTCTCGAGGGCCACCCTGAGGCCCAACCTCCTTATGCGCCCAACCACGAGGGTTGTGGCCATCGTGGCCAGGCGCTCCACTTCCTTCCATTCACCCCCCCGGGGGACCAATAGTACCTAAGATTAGCGCGTTCAACCAAACAAACAAACAAACCCTCCAGTTTATTTTTTCGAACTGACTACGCTATTGACCAAGCAAGGTCGTAACAGCTTCACCGGACTACACCCTCCAGCTTTATAATATTAAGTATAATTAAGGTTTCAAAATTGGTAAGGCGTATTCTAAATGACATAAACGTTGAATGAACGGTAGATACTATAACTTGGGGTTTTCTTTACCCCCTCGGTTGTTTTTTAAGACCCAGAACTCAACATTTTTTAAATATATATCGATTTCTTTTAATTATTATTTTACATTACATAATTTTTTTATCATTCAAGTTTTACAAATTAATGATGTAATATACGGGGTTTTTTAAACTTACGCTACCAACATTTTGTTGTCCAATATATTATTAGGTCTATATTCGTTTGTATGGAACTTAAACCCATGCGGTGTTATTAAAAAAAGTTAAATACGTATTGAATACTTGCTATAAAAAGGTTTCAAATTAAATGCACCGCGGTCGCTGAATGTTCGCCATCTTGCTCTTTTGTCTCACTTGCGTTACGTTAGGTTAGACTTGAGAAAAATGATAACGCGAACTTGCATCGAGCAGCCGCGATGCATTTAATTCGAAACCTTTTTAAAACAAGTATTTAATACATATTTAACTTTTTTGTAACACCACCGCTACGGTTTTGGACAGTCCAGAGGTTAATCAAATGAAATTATATACAAAATCAATGTAATACAAATAAAATCGACATGCCTTTGATTGAGGTAATCTTCAGAACAATTGAATCGATTTTGATCAAACTTTCACAGACAGATAGAGGAATGTTCAGAGTATTACGTAGGCTACATATAACTAAATTTCCATAGGGAATAAGCAGTGATAGTAAATTTTCACAAAAGTAATTTCAAACCGATAAATAGTTTATAGATGTGAAGCAATAATTTTAAAAATCACAGCCTACAATTAATAAATATAAAACACGCATTTCTAGTGAAATAACACACAATTTCCAAGGGAACAAAGTCGCGATCAACAGTTTGTCTACCATTGTTATAATTAACAACGATGTTCGCTAACTCCTTGTCACTGTTCGAACTAACATTGTTTTTTACCCTAACACTCATTCAAGCGTCGTAAATACTATTCTATCTTATCAGAATTGTAAATGAGTTCAAATCGATGGTCAAAGGCCTTAGAATGAGACTCGCTGGTGATTTGTAACGTCATAACGTGTAACTCGACCGATTTTGCTTCAACCGCGATTAATATACGATCCGATGGAACGAAAAGGTCTTTCTCGAATGGACAGTTTACTTCGAGTTTCAATTTAAAGGAGTTCTGATAAAAAAAACGTGAGTATTTTTTTTTTACTAATATTTTTCCTCTTCGTATCGATTGTTTCATTCATTGTTGAATGATTTATGTGTATTTCCGCATACTTTTGGTTTCGGTTAACCATTCATGAACCCCTCGGCTGATTTTTTAGGACCCAGATCTGAAAATGGCATATCACCTTTATATATTTTTTAGGCTTCATTATTTGTAGGTGGTAGACCCACTCTGAAGTTATTACTGGTTTCAGCATGAATGTGTCGGTTCGCCCGGGGTACTACCACTCTACCCACAGAAAACCGACGTGGAGTAACACTGTTTGCATTGTTGCGTTTCGTTCGGTTAGTGAGAGCGCCGGAGGCCCACCTCCCCTCGCCTCTCCTCGCCTCTCCTCTCCCCTTCCCTCCCTTTCCCCAAACACAAGATGGCAACGCGCTTTCGACTCCCCTGGGGTTGTTAGTGTCTATGGACGGTGGTGATCACTTAACATCAGGTGACCAACCTGTTCGTTTGCCTGCTATGAACATAAAAAAAAGAAAAGAAAATGTAACAAACAACTCGCAATTTCATAAGAATGGATTAGTATAGATTAAAGTCGTTGTTAAGCAATGTGACGATTATGTGGCGCAACAAGTTGCACGCTGTATCGATTAATCGAGCATTAAATTAATGCACATACTGTATCGGTACGTTGACTTATGAACACGAATGTACTTTTATTACACTATACATGTGGTGATTTCAAGTTATTGTTTTTTTTTTATTTCACTTCACTGTGTTCTGACGGATTTTGTATGGGTGGTAATATCGCAGAAAATAAAACCAATGCCCTGTTCATCACACGTTACAAGCCTTGTATTACAAGTATTTTCTCTTGTAAATTAGTGCATTTTTATCACGCTTTTATTAGCTTCACCTGTATGTATGTATGTAACCGACCCCTTTGAGCTCGATTTTGTCCTACTTTGAACGATCAAATTCAAATCAAACTTTACACACCTGTCAAAGGTCGATGACATTGCAATAATCCGTACAAAAAAAGTTAAAAAAATTTTTACTAAAAAAAAAAAAATCATACTGTTTAAAAAAAACTAAAATACTACGCTTTCATAAAAAAAAAAACAGAAAATAAAATTTAATAAATTTGGATTAAGAATAGTGTAAATTAGAAATAAATGTATATTTTTGTAAAAAGTGAAAAAAAAATGATAAAAATACTGATATCTGGAGGTGCTGATATTAATATGCGTCACTGTTTTTTTTTTTGTTTTTTAGTTGGATTTTTTATGAAAGCGTGTTTTTTTAAACCATTATTTATTACAAAAGGGCCATTACAGTACTTATTACTTTTTTGTCATTTCTATTCACCCCTTCCAACCTCTTACCAACAAAATTAAGCAAAACTCTTACCCCCCAACCCACTCTCATGTTTACGCAACGACTAAATTTTATAGAAAATCCGAAAAAGTTAATAATAAATACTGCTGACGTAATCACCACCTAGACCGAGCCAATCCCTATGTCATTAATCATCATCTTTAGTCATCATCATCATCAGCCTGTAAGAGACCCACTGCAGGGACATAGACCTCTTCCCGAAGGAACGTATGGGCGTAATCACCACGCCAGCAGACGACGTATTGGTGATTTCAAACTCTGAGAAATCAAGAACATTTCTCAGGTTCAGGTTACCTCACGATGTTTTCCTTCACCGTCAGCCGATATTGTTACCAATTTAAATTAGTAAATGTACGCGAATTCCGAAAAATTCGTTGGTACATGCCACCGGGGTTTGAACCTGCAGACATCGAAATGATATTCCATCGGTCAAACCACTGGACCACCACGACTTCTCTTCATCTTTGGTGCTTACATAATAGTAGAATGACCCAAAAATACGTTAAATAAAACTACATCTATACATATAATAATAAATTTTCATATCAAATGTACTAGGGAAAAAACACCAACTAATGTATTTTACACTATTTAATAATACTATTTTAGTGGAAGTCTCCACGATCCGTGATTTAGGAGTTATCATGGATTCTGCGCTATCATTTCGTCCACATATTAATAATATTATTCATAAGTCATCCCATCTCTCAGGTTTTATCTTCAGACAGTTAAAAATATTTCAGCAGCCAATGCTAACCATTACCATTTTTAATTCAATGGTTCGTAGTATTCTGGAATATTGTAGGCCAGTATGGAACCCTTGTTATCAGGTTCATATAGATAGAATAGAAAGAGTACAAAAACGTTTTTTATATTACCTTTCCTATTACGACAACAGATTCAATAACAGTAGCTTAAACTCATACACCAAACGTTTAGAACTTTATAAAATGAAACCATTACAGACTCGTAGAAAGGTGGCTGATGTAATGCTTATATACAAATTGATACACGGTTTCCTAGAATCTTCAGATATTCTTCAAAAAATACCCTCGAGTGTTCCACGTATTGGCAGTCGTTTACTTAACGGGCAAACTTATCATCTACCATTAGCATGAACTAACGCAGGTCAATCTTTATATCGCATGCTTTCTTTTTGTAATAGTTTACGTTCCAAATTCGATATATGGTTTTGTGTTTCTTTGGTCTCAATTAGAAAAAAAACATTATTTAAATGATTAATATAATTTCATTTTTCTTTGTATTAATACTATGACTTGGTCTTCTTATATTATGCAGCCGTGTTCACATATGAAAGGGTTCGTGTCCATTTTTGTTCATAGAACTCAGTGGACCTTTGTGGACCTTAAATAAATAAATATAATAAGAATGTAAATAACGTGTCTGTACTTTTCAATTGTCGTGAAAAAATAGTTGTAGCTGTCTAGAAATAAGTAATAAAATACATTTATATCATTTTTAGAAATGTCTGTCTGTTTGTATGAACACGCATCACAGCTAAAGTACTGGGTTCACAATAAAACCTCACCAAGAAAATCATGTGGTTTAAGCGGTGTCGAATAACATCATAAGGCTTGAGACACCCGAGCCAACCACACCTGCATGTGGTGCACCCTGCTGAATAACGAACGAGGCAATGGCCAAACCATGTGTATGGCGAAAAAGCCCGTCATAGTGATTCGCTTCTGCGGGTCGCATTTCGGGATCAGCCTGTGCATATCCAACTTTTCGCAGGCCGGCATGACATTGGCGACCGGCGATGGATAGTGTGTCACTCGGTGGTCGCCATTGTTTTTGGATTGTACTAAGCTTACCATCAGGCATAGTACAGTCATTTTGCCGTGCAACTATAACAAAAAAATAAAGCATATTCTCGGGGGTAACGTAGTCTTTGTTTCATTAAAATCGACCCATTCTATCATAAGATATCGTAATTTTTTATGACGTCCCGAGTGAAGTACGAGAGAGGAGTAGTAATCTTTAACCAACTTTAATTTGGTTGAACACTCTAATCTCAGGAACTACTGGTCCGATTAGAAAGATTCTTGATGAAATGAAGAACGTTTCAAAATCGAGGGTTTTTTCCTTTTGAGAGCTTCCGTTAGCCCAAAGCAACTATTCCACGCAGACAAAGTCGCGGGCAGAAGTTAGTATTCTATAAATTACAAGTTACAAGAGATATCATCTGTAAGAAAGTGTATTTTCACACTTGTATTCGTGGTTTTGTCATAATACATCTGTAGCTTTTAGTTTTTAAGGAGTTACGAAAGGTAATCCATGTTACATATTATATATAACGTTGGAGTTGTATTTAGTTTTGTTGTCTCTCGTCAATATTTTGGTCAGTAAATGCGATCAACGCACTCCATAAATAGAATAGAAGAGTAAGAATGAAGCAGTTCGAATCATTCAACTCAGTACATATAATAAAATGGATTATAGTAACGGGTCCAGCGGACGTAGTCCTGAATTAATAATTTAAAAAAATCCTATAAATCAACCGTAGCGCCACCTATCGAGCCCAATTGTGAATCTAAGGCATTCTTGAATCCTTTGAACACACAAAGAATTTCGCCAAAATCTGTCTAGCCGTTTAGGAGGAGTTCAGTCACATACACACGGACAGAAGAATTTCTACATAGGCAGGGCATTTCTTGTGGCGGCACGCGGGGGTATGCAGTGATCTTAAAGGGAATTTTGAAAATATCGAAAAATTGCCATAAAAACTGAAAAAAACCGAAAAGCATTCAATTTTGGTTACTTTGAAAAAAAATGATTTTTTTAATAGGTCAAAGTTATCCAAATACAAAATCGAATATCTATCTTGAACAGTCACCGCGTCGCACAGTGGTTTGTCTCTGTACTAGAGGGCGACAAAAAACATTATGGTCTTTATATCGAAAATTAGCGTGCCCCAATAAAAGAAGTGAGAAAGAGGCCTGTATATAGATATACATATAATGATTACATAAAAAATACTACTTGATTTAACAAGGATATATACTTGTACTCTTCATACTAAGCGTGATGAATCCCCTAAAAATATGAACAAAGACAATGGTAGCCTCTTTATAAGGCGTCGAGATACAATGACGCTAACTCGGCTAGGAAATGACATCATTGTAACCGCTTTCGTTATTAAACCGTCTAACATCTGCACGAGCACGTCTCCTTTACCCCATAAAAATATTAAAATAAACTTCTGTATGTATAAACATAACAGAATTAAATGTCTGTGCGTTCATGTTGAATCTATATACAGTGTTGGCCAAACTTTTTGACGGCTATGAATATGGTTGCGCATAAAACAAATTTAGCTATAAATACTTATCTTCTATCTTCTTCTTAAGAAAGTAAATATAACGTGTCTGTAATTTTAGTGTAAATATTTGTGTTTTTTAAATTTCTGGCGGAATAAGTAATAAATACATCTCAATATTTTTTTTAAATGTCTGTATGTTTGTTTGAATACTCATCACTTCTAAACTACGATAAAAATCGTAATATTAAAAAGCATATCTTCCAGTAACATTCAATTGTTCATTAAAATCGGTTCGGTCTATCAAAAGTTATTGTAATTTTATTGACGACGCGACTTAAGTACGAAAAAAAATATGATAGAAAATAAACTCAATATATTCAGACGACTTTATTACTCACTGTTTAGTACATCAAGTTCCACGCGAACGAAGTCACGGGCACAACTAGTTTAACATAGGATTATTAAAGTTCTAAGGCACAACAACTTTTA
The DNA here is from genome assembly GCA_015888305.1 of Antheraea pernyi. Lineage (NCBI taxonomy): Eukaryota > Metazoa > Arthropoda > Insecta > Lepidoptera > Saturniidae > Antheraea > Antheraea pernyi. The sequence goes on along the minus strand of MU158730.1, from coordinate 717,773 downwards.
TAAGCACAAGAAAAGACTAAAGGAATTTTGGAAGCGACATATATTACTGAGTTCAGTTTTTTTAATGTTTTTTCTTCTGTACTGTAGAGGAATCTTACGATAGGCATTATCAACATTAACTTGTAAGAGATCCACTTCTTCTTCTTCTTACCCTTATCCCACATAAGTAGGGTCGGTACAACATGTTTGTCATGTTGCGGTATATGATTTGGCTTAATTTTTACGATCGGCCGCCTACCTGACATCAACCCTCCTTGGGATTATTTTGTTGTAGCACTGAATATGATTATTATTATATAGTTACGAAGTCACTGCAGCGTTATAATGCTCTCTCCTAAGGAAGGTACGGGCATAATCACCGCACCAACCTACGACGTATTGGCGATTTCAAACTCCGAGAAATTTACAGTTCTATATTGTAACCACATACGGTCTTAATATAAGAACATTTCTCAGGTTCAGGTTTCCTCATGTTTTCCTTCATCGTTAAGGGATATTGTTACCAATTTAAATTAATAAATGTACGCGAACTGCGAAAGATTCGTGAATACATGCCGGGATTTGAACTTGCCGTCACCAGATTGGTATTCCACCGGCCCATTGTAGGTGGTAGAGCCACGCTGTACCTATTAATACTTTCAGCATGAATAGGTCGGCTCACCCGGGGTAGTTTCACCCTCCAACAGAAAACCGACGTGAAGTAACAGTGCTTGCATTGTTGCGTTTCGTTCGGTCAGTGAGAGCACCGGAGGTCCACCCTTTTTCCCTACCCCTACCCCCTTCCCCATACACAGCCTGGCAACGCACTCGCGACTCCCCTGATGTTGCTAGTGTCTACGGTGGTGATCACTTAACATCAGGTGACACATCTGTTCGTTTGCCTGCTTTAGCATTATTATAAGTACTAATTTTATTGACTTTTTTTTGTAAAAAAACAATAAGTATGATTAATTAAAGTTAGACAATACGTCACTAAGCACTTTAAAAACGCTCGTAACGAGAAACGATGTTATTCATTAGGATGCTGTCATAATAATTCTATTGTGGTCAATTAGTCATATAATGAAATAGAAATTGCCCTCAGATTACGTTTATGACTAATTTCTTGTTTTGTTTATATTTCTTTCTGTATATTTGACTCATGAACTATATAGATTTATCTATTTGTATAAGTTTACTTGTTAAGTTTTTGTTTACTGTTTTGTTCTAGTCGAAGGATATTATTCATTACTTTTATGTTATATTGTTATACGATACATCGCATCGTAGTCTCTTTACTACGAGCTTTTGGCGGGATCTTGGAATGTCATATAGGTAATTTTATATTTTACTCATAATATTGTGTTATTTGCCTCTATGTTTGTGTAATCTCGATGGTGTTTTACGTAATATAGTTTGGTTATTGTACGCAAGTGGACAGGAAATAACACCGCGGCGCATGAATTTTTACTTGCCACAAAAACTCCCTGGAAAGTCCTAACAAGACGGCCACCATCTAGTTAGTTCATTGAAATGATCACAAGAATCTTGTAATATCTTTACATACTCAAGAATGGCAGTAATAATCTATTAAGACGATTGGTTGCCATAAAATAAAGAAAAGAAAGAACGTAGTACAGAGGTGAGCAATAGGTACTGTTGTCAAAATAATTAACTATTTTCTTTTCAAACAGCATTACCGACACTATACTCATAACGGTAAATCACGAAGGATATATTTTCCCTCAAATTCGCCCTCTGTGGTTTTTAAAATTCAGGGGAAAACCACTAACTTAGCAACAATAAAATATTTATTGTTTATTTATTGTACAGACAATAAACACTTGTTTAAATCTCAAACAACAACATTTATTTACTTTCTTGTACGACAAATACAGTTTTTTTAATGATAACAACAAACCGCATACCAAAGTAATATAAATATACTTACTACATACAGTAGGTACCCGGCTTTTGATTTAGTATTTCGGGCAAAAAATCGAGACAGTCGGCTATGTTCGGGTTCGTATAGTGTTGTCTTCGTCTATCGCAGTCATTGCGCTGTGCGATAACGCTTTACAAAACCGAAGCAAGACGATCTTAGACGCACGTCTCACTCTTATCACAGACGTACCAAATTAAATACCGGGTAATATGCTTATTTCAATTATGATATAATAATCAATGTACTGGAAATTTCCCTTTTATTACGTCAGTTCAGCCTAAGTTTTTATATTGAACGAGTTACAACCGAGATTTTAATCAACTATGCATTAAAATTTAAACTATTTGTGTCTGAGTATGGAAGAAATAGAAAATTCACAACGTGGTTCTAGTCACTTATCCTTTATATTTCATCACAATCTCACATAGTGAAGTGACGAAGGGGACTATGAAGGTAGAATGGTAAGAATTAACAATGAAATCTTATGAAGAAATCATAAATAATCTAATTAAAAGGATAATAACTTAATTATTAATTAAGGAAATAATAACTGCATAATATATTATTTGTTTACATTGACATTAATAATTCAGGGAATAACCGTTGCAGTAATGTTTAGTTTTTGAGAAGTTTGTTATTTATTATAACATTGTTTTGTTTAGTACTGAAATTAATTTATTCTGAAGATACGTTGTTTAATAGGTTAAGAAATAATTATTTAATAATCAATCAATAACCGTTCAGTCAAATCGTCAATATTATCTGATACGATTAGATTTTAACACCAAAAAATAATATATTAATTTTTCTCTACAGTTGTCTTAAGATTTACTGATTTTGAAGCCTATTTTTGCTTATTTCCTCCATCGCTTTACACTTGTGAAATACGTCATTAGAAAACCGACTATTTTAGTGATATCCATTGTAGTAGACATATAAACGACATGACACTACATCATCAGTTAATTATCATTGTTCTTGTTTTATATCTAGTTGCACTGCCAAGTTCAGTCATTTAACTGAGCCCGTATAAAACAGCTACTACAAGTACATATATCTTATTAAAAGCTTCATTTGACCACCGTGTAATTGAAAACAAACTAAAAAACAATTTAGTCGAAAATATAAATAAGCTAAAACAGAGTCCACCAAATAAATGACCACCGCCGATATGACTCGTTCAGACCTTAACAAAGAAACGGATAAACTCATTTATTTATTTACTTGAGAAAAAGGAAAGGAATACAATAAAACAAGCACGTGGCAATTTATATTTTTGCCTTTTTAAATTTGATTTTGTCTTTGTTTCCGCTACTAGTATGCAAGAATTATATAAATAGTTAATTCTTTTACACAAGAGATCATATTATCTTAGTAAAAAATAAATCTTTATTTTATGTTAACATTTTAAAACATGGCTGTGAAAAATTATTCAGCAAATGACCCTTGATAGTTAACCTTCAATAAAAGTAACTCTGCTCTAAGCATTGAAAAGAGGATTGACTGTTTAGTTCAGACACAGAATAATCAATGCTCAATATCAGATATTCAACTTGAGGGACTTAGGACAGACAACACTAAAAGATATCCTAGCATTTCAAACAATACAATCTTTCTATTTCAAACTAGAACCAATACTAAATTAGTACCGTTTTTACACTGTGTTACATCGAACTGACAAGGGCTTTTGCTGAAGTCGCCTTGGCTAGCTACCAATCACCCTCAACTTGAAAATCGCCAATAACATATAGGTATAATCTACCAGATACACTTGAGAACCAGACCTCTTGGTGTAGCGTGCTCTTACGATATTAGACCACACAGTTATATAATATCAAATGAGAATTTGGCAAAATTTGTAGAGTATAAAAAAAACGAGGCAGACATAACGACTGGCGACAGAACTAAAAACTCAATACAATAGAAAAACTGTTTTGAATTTTAAATTAATTATTGTGTGAATTATTTAATTTCCTAATTTGTAAATTGAAATTATTAATATTAGTTTGTTCTTCACATCTATTGTCACTACAAAGAATAATTATATACATTGTTATACAGTTTATAATTAATACATGTATATGATAGGCCGCAGAACCTCAATACAAAATATCAATATTAGATGTACACAGGCCCCCATACTACGCGTTGCTAGTCTAACCCAAGCTGGTCGCAATACGGTCGGTCACGCTTACTAGCGTGTCATCACACGAAATAATAAATTTATCTCCTGCCAAAAATAATCCCTCAACGCGCTTAAATAATCCTTCACTTCCAAATAATACAGAGGTAAAATTAACTTCCTTAGTTAAAAGTAAACTGTAATTACCATTACAGTTAAGCTTTTTCTCGGAATTATAAGATAAGATACAATGCCAGTTAAATAATGAACACAAAAGAAAACAATTTCTAAATAACCTCATTGTGTTTAGTTTAGGTGTTGTTTACCTGGTTTTTAAACAATAGCTGTTACTCGAAAAAAGAAACGATAGTTCAAAACAATTCGATGTTTTTTCTCACGAACTGAGCGTTATATTTTGACATTCTTTGTAAATCTGTATTGGCGGAGGAATATTATAACCTAAATGCGTAACTCAAGCTTCTTAGCAGTGTTTACTTGAAACAGACTACTTTGCGAAATTGTTTAACCTATAAATATCTTTCGCTGAATAGAAAAATGAGATCAAAATATTTGTAGCATTTATTTTATTTCACTTATTAAATACTAGCTGTGCCCGCGACTCCGTCCGCGTGGAACCTAATGTAATCGACATTAATATTACAATAACTTTGATAGAGTGATCCGATTTTCATGAAACCAAGATACTATACTAAACTAAATGTTACTTAAATATGCTTTATGATCTTCTTGGTGAGTTGGTTCAAACAAACAGACAGACATTTCCAAATGAATGAAATATATTTTATTACTTATTCGAAGACACAAGGCAACAGTTTTTTCACAACAATCTAAAAAGTACAGAGATGTTTTCATATGTTAAATTATGTCAAAAACGAATAGGTTGCTTGCCCGTGAAGTGACGACTCATTTTGTTTATTTCTAACACGTGTCGTTTCATCACGTGACAGAATGAGACAGATATCGTTTTGCCTGTTTTATTTAGAGTACAGAAACAACTTAAATTTTATAATCTGGCATACGGTTATTAATATTTTTCAGTGACATTAGTGACCGTTTGACAAGTAATTCCGGAGTTTTATTATAACAATTTCCGATTATATGTATCAACCGTAATGTAAATCAAAGTGTAACGTATTCTAGAAAGATATTGCCTTTAGGTATGAAGAGGTAGCATTGTTGTTGTCTTACGAATGTTTGGTTATATTATCTCGCACTTAATCTATATTCGCCATTTCTCGGAATTTAACCCTTGGACTGTCCAAAAAACCATAAGGAATTAAACCCCATACAAACGAATGTAGATCTTATGGTGCACTGTCAACAGACTGATCGCAGTGTAAATTTAAAAAAAATCGAATTTATTACAGGATTTGAAACACTCGAACAATAACAAATTATGTAATCTAAAATTATATATTGTTTTAATTAGATAGATATTTATAAACATGCTCCGACATTTTGAGATCTCAGTCTTTTAAGAATCACCCGAGGGGTTAAATCTTATTAAAAACCAATTCCTGAAAGTATATAAGCGCATTATTTCAGAATGGCTGCATCTATTTGGATAAATTAATAATTAAAATAAATTGAGTTACAAAGTCTCCATTTAAAAATGTTAGTGAGTAAGAAAGTGAGACTGTTTTTGCATTAAATTCCATGCGGACGAATTCGCGGGCAAAACTATAATTCATATGATCGTACTGTAAAAGCAGTCAGTTACATACAACAGTGATCGCCGATTTCATCTTACAAATCTTACAGTACATCTCTGTTACTAGTGTTGTTTAGTAAGTAAAGACCTTCGATTCATAAAACGCAACACATAGTATCCGCCCATGGCATAAATACGCGCGTCATTCCAACGCCTGACGCCGCGTCGTACCATAATGAGCAAATCATTAATATTCAATCAACTCCACGTCATTTAAATCATTATTAAAACCCACACATTAACGAATAGACGGTGATGTATACATTTATTAAAATGTCAAAACGAGCATTCAGTTTACTGTATTTAAAATAAGTTCATCTGAAACATGTTCTTACGTAAATACAAAAACAAAGCGATAGTAGAAATTACCAAATATCGGATTTACACTATGTACATCAACAGAGTTCGTATTAATACCAGTTTGTAGTTATGACTGTGTTCTTTTAATGAAAAATCTTCGAAGGAATTGTCATTTTTTAAGCCATGCGTAGGCGTTGGCAGATATTTGACATATGTTTTGAATGTCAACTTTGTTATTTATTTTTAACTAATTTCCTTCTATTGAGGAATAATAATATCTTACAATGACTATTGAAAACTATATCATCTAAATATAAGAAGTAAAGTATAAAACACTTTTTAATAATTACGACCTAATTATTTTGTTTATTGTTTATATTAGATTTATTTACACAACAATCTCAGCATTGACAACGAAATATATATTAAAAATAATATATTAACGCACTGTTATCTAGAATAGGAACTAAGTAAGTTTATATGTATAAGTAGCGTTTACATTTAAAACAAATACTTTTCTCCTTAAATACGTATTATAACTTATTTGAGGTAACCGAGGAAGCCACAGACAGCATTTTTGATTGTATTGGACTGTAAATCATCAATTTATACATCTCGTGGATATATACATTTAATAATAAATAACTACAACATGAGATGTCGCTCGTTTACCGATTTGTGGTCACGAGAAATCAATGAAAAGATATACAAAAAACTAACCTCGTCTTCCTCGTCGTCGTTGTAAAACGGATGCAGGAGTAAATTCTTCCAGAATATCACATCAGATGGTACCGCGTATGCGTCGTGGTCTCTCAGATTCGCGTAAAGAGGACTCTCCCTCCCGGCTCCTTCAGAACTAGCACTTATCGAACAACTCTCGACTTCAATACTCGTACCGCAAGAACATCCCTCGTCCGTGTAACTACAACCGTATTCGATCTCCTCGTAAATATTCTCGTCGGTGGTGATCGCGTCGCGTACCGGCTCGTAACCGTCCTCGGTCAGCCTGTCCGGCGTCATCGCGTCGACTGGCGTCTCGCACCTGTCTCGGTACTCTCCCACCTCTTGCAACGAGTATACCGAGTACTGCGCCGCCGGTTCCAACTCGTTCGCCGTGTCGAACGACAGCCGAGACGTTGTCGCGTGGTGCTGTAATAACACCCGCCTCAATATCGCATCCGAGTTGTGGTAACCGCTCGAGTGCGACCAAACTGCATCGTACGTCTCCTTACCCACCTCTGGGTCTGCACTGCACTCCTGGTAACTCCAACACGTGCTCTCCGAGTCGCTATCGGACGCGACCACATCACTCTGTAACTCCATACCGTTCGCGGACGACGATGTCGATTTAGTTTTCATTCGCCTGCGCGGCGGCACCGGTGTGCCCTCGCCTTTATCGAATATCGTATTGATATCGTTTGTCACTTTCACACATTTCACCGGCGTGCTTGTCAGAAACGAAACGTCCGATAGTGTCGATTCACAATCACTGCACTCGTCGTCTTGTCTTGCATCGGCCGGCTCGTGATCCGTCATCCGTTCTATACATTCGTCGAAAATGTTTAGAATGCTCAGAGAAACTTCCTTCTCGCTCGGCGCTAGATTTCGCTGGTACTCGTCAAGTTTGTATATCTCTTTGCCCAATTGCGACAGTATTTCGTCGAACGCGCTGTCCGGAGAGACGGATTCCGGCTCTTCGGAGTCCGGCGACGGCGGCCGGACGGTGATCAAAGGATCGTATTCCTCGATAGTTTCGCGTAAGGCCGTGAGCCACGCGATCACGGAAGGCGCGCGCGCGGAGCTATTGGCGCGTAGTGTAGCCGCCACAACGTTCGGAATCCAACTTGCGACCTCACACGACATTATGCCGTTCACCGTTCAAAAACACGATAACCGGTGTATGATTCAACGCGCGGGATTCCGCGAAGGGACAACGTTTGACGTATCCATCGTAGCCAGTCCTAATGGGACAGCGCGAACAGCGAACGCTCCGTTGATGATAACGACGACATTTGCACTCGACCGCGATTGCTTATCGCTACGTTTTCTTCCTAATTATACACGACGAACTCATCGTTGACCTTTGCGATAACAGTTTTATATTTCGCCTACAGTTTCAATGTTAATTTTAATTGAAATAAAATAAGAATAAAAGTCACAATACGAACACAAGTATTAGAGTATACAAAATTAAAACGGACGTAAACAATTATATATATGTAAAAACAATAACAACAACAACGTATTATATTAATATGTAAATAAGAAACAAAATTTATTATTACGAACGGAGTAAGAGTTCGCGCGCTTTTTGTGTACTATATTTTTTTTATTTCGATCGGAAGCGTCCGCCCGCGGCACGTCCAGCACGATAGTGCTGCGCCGTCGGGCAATTAATTGGATGCGTTCATTCTGTACTGAGTCTGTGACCGATATTCTGCGTTATTTCTGTGGAGCGGGCGGAGCGCTCGCGCTCACGTGGCGCAACTGTACTAAAAGCAAATGTAATGTGCATTAGATAAATGATGTAGATCAATCGCCCGAGACACACATTTCATTCTTGTATACCCGACACGTATCGCTTTCTGACTGCACGGTGCATTTATAATTTCGTGCATGCGTCGTTTCCCAATACCTAGTTTAAATAATCGCACTATATAAACTAAGTTATCGTGTTTGTCGAATAAATTGTATATGAATATTATAATTTGCTATGGGTGTAATATTTGTTTTCCTGTAGCGATCGTGTAGCCACGCAACAGGATGTTCGTTAAAGGATCGTCTCAGACTTGCAATGTGGATTTGTTAGAGGATATTCGCATATAAATGAGAATTAGACTTTATTATTATTTTATTTCGAACGGCGCGATAATTACTACAAGACTAGTACCTACATAATAAATCCTTGCGAAAAAATGCCTCTACCGGTGTTTTTTCTAGGTATACCGTGTTACTGTTTTCGCAAAATTATATTATTTCAATTTGTGATTCAAACTTAATGTACAAATAATATGTTTTAGATTAATTTATAGTGAAGTTAGCACGACCATTTTATAACACGATTAGGACATGCATTGCTCGCCAAATTATGAAAGATAGCTTCTGAATAGGAGTTCCGATCGAACCGTCGACTTGAGCGGTTGTCCGTTTTGCTGCGCGCGCTAAGTTCGATTTTAATACTCGTGATTTAGTGACGTCAGTTATTGTTTGTTTCGATCCGGCACACCTGTGCTTCACAGGTGCGCTGCACCTGCGTTCTTTTTCTTGGAACTGAGTGAGACCTTTCCTTGTATTTATTTATTGCTTTATCTATTTCTTGGTATATTTATTTATTTACTCTTTTGTTTATCTATTTATTTACGTATTTCTTTAATTCTTCAGTGATTTATTTTTAAATTTATTTTCTTTTTATTGTTTGTTTATTTAAGTAGTCTTATGTTATTTTTCCCCTGTCTCGCTCAGGTACTTAGTTGCGTTGTTTTCCTATTTTGTTTAGTTTTAAACAGCTCCCTTTGATCCGGACTCGGGATAGTCCGTTAAATTCATTAAGGCGCGCCCCCCTGCCCCTCTGGCAGGGAGGTTTCACATGTCTTCCCCCGCCCCACTCCCCTCCTCAGGCCCCGGTATGGCCGCTGAACAAGAGATCAGTCTCTTAGAGACTGAGCTCATTAGCCTCCGCGGCTTCATAGCCGCTATCTGTCCTCGTCTCGTAGACGATTACGATGCGTACGCTGCAAAGCGTCGCACCGAGCTCCCTCATTCCTCGAAGCCCGCTCCCTCGATCTATGCCAAGATCGAGGCTTCCAACAACTTCCCAATCCCAGCCGATCGCGATAGCGATGACTCCGACTCCGACTCCGGCTCCGACATGGAGCAAGACCCTCCTGCTCAGCAGGATCCCCCTGCCGAGCAAGCCCCTCAGGCTGAGCAAGCCCCTGCTGCGGACGATGGCTTCACCACCGTCACGCACCGCAAACCGCGCAAGAAGCGCTCGAACTCCTCTTCCGATCCGGAGGACAAATTGCCCTCTAAAAAGATCGCAAACGTCGATGGCGCGAAAGTGCCAAAGGCGACACCAGCGCCCTCTAGACCCGACTCGCCCGTGGCTGCGGGTTCCGCAGTTTCGGGCAAGAAGCCCCGCCCACCGCCCCCCGTTACGATCCAAGACAAAGCGTCTTGGGTTGAGATTTCTAGCCTGCTGGAAACGGCAGGTATCCCTTACACCTCCGCCGTGAATACCGCTGTAGGTATTCAGGTGAAGGTAGCCACGTCCACCGCCCATCGCAACCTCACTCGTTTCCTTCGGGACAACCAGTGGGGCTATTTCACGCACTCTCTCGAAGAGGAGCGTAAACTACGGGTTGTGATCCGTAGAGTCCCCTCAGAACTCCCGACTGACGACATTTCAGACGACCTCAAGGAACAGAAGATTCCTGTTCGCGAGGTTCATCGTATGCGCTCTCCGCGCACCAGGGCTCCATATGATATGGTTCTCGTTGTCCTCGATCGCACCCCTCAGGGGAAAGCGATTTTTAATCTTACATCCCTTTGCGGCCTCTCCGGCGTCATAGTCGAGCCGCCGCGCAAAACGTCTGTGCCCTCGCAGTGTCACAACTGCCAGGTGTACGGACACTCCGCACGAAACTGTCGCCTGAAACCCAGGTGCGTTAAGTGCCTCGGCGACCACTCCACTAGGGAGTGTTCTCGCACGAAAGACGCCTCCGACCCTCCGAGCTGTGTTCTGTGCCGCGGCGTGGGCCATACCGCGAATTATCGCGGATGTCCCCGCGCCCCGCGCACAAAGCGCCCTCGATACCCCAGGCAGGCGTCGCCGTCTAAGACGGCCGCTGCCCCCGCCCGTCCTCGACCTCCGCCTCTCATGTCTCGAGAGGCCTTCCCGAACCTGCCGGGCACGTCTCGTGCACCGGCAGCGTCCGTACCCGCGACTAGTGCGCCCCCCCGCCCCTACCGGGCCCCTCAGGCCCCGTGGGCTCCTAAACCCGCGTCCCAGCACACTCCCAAACCTCCGGCGGCTAATCCTTCACAGGATGACCCCGCATACTCCTTTTCCCTATCGAGTATTGACTACGCAGGTCAACTACTCATTTTCCACGAGATCTCGGAGATCTCGGCGTACGAAGAGTGCTCTCGTAATCCGCTACTAGGTGCCGTCACGGCAATCCATAGATTTCCAGCCATCGCGGCTACACTACAACGGCTCGCGCGCGCAGCTGTTAAAAAATAAATAACTCAAATAAGATAGAGTAAATCGCGTATTTACGTCTATCTTCCCCTAAAAATAACCGTCAAACAATAATAATAATTTTTGTTATGTCTATTTTTAGACTTCGGTGCCGTCACCGTTAGTAAATTTAAATTCAATCTTATAAAATGCGTGTTGCGCCCACGCTTTTGTAATCGATCCCTATTAGCTCCCGCACACTTCGCGGTTCTCAATAATATCTCGAGCCTAGGTCGTCCCCGCGCGGAGCCCTCTTGATATTATTTACGCGATACAGTGACTCACCTACATCACTTGAACAGACATATGAGATCATCTCTCTCACACACGTGCACATATATACACATGGTGGGAGGGTTTTGTTTTTTTTTTTCCCTCATCGAACTGAATCGAATAGTTTAAGTTCGTTTCAATCCGATATACACGTATTCATTTGTGAATCATGCAATTTCGATTGTATGGTTCACAAATGTATATATGTATGAATAGCTTAGAATAGTTAGCTAGGACAGACGTGTCTTTTTCCAGGAAACAGCCCAAGCCGAGGTGTGCGTGCACCCTTGTGTATGTTACCCAAAACCAAAATCGGCTGAGTGCCCTAAGCGCTCGGCATAGTCCGGTGAAGCTGTAAAGACCCTGCCGGGTCAAAAGAATAGTCAGTTCAAAAAAAAAAAAAAAAAAAAGCTTCTGAATATAGCTGCTCAGAACACATATATAAAGGTATAAATATATGTATGTATAGCATCGAGGCCAATAAGGATAAATACAAATTTCAGATTCCTATTGTACTACTCTCACTTTGTTTTATATTAAACTCTTGACGTCATTATGCGCAAGTCCGAACTTACAACTATATTCAGAGCGGCCATAAAGATTGACGAGGATTGTAGTCATTTGTCACTTTAAGAACTAGAAAAGAAAGAAAGAAAATATGTTTATAGCAGAAAACACATGGATAACACAGTAGTAGAAAAATAGAGTTACAAAGATGTATATAATATAGAAAAGGATCAAAGAATGTACATTAAAACATATTAAAATATTTACTAGTTTTACTATAACTATTACTAGTATCATCATCATATATATATTAATACGTGAAGCCAAAACTTTGTATCCCTTTTTAACGCAATTGGGCGAACGGATGAACGTGAAATTTGGCATAGTTAAAGTTTATATAGAGGAGAAGTGCAGAAAGCTATTTATTTTATATAAAATGCATTAGAAGTACATTAAATTAATTAAAATATGCATTACTCACACTACTGCTTCAATTTTACACAACATATACACACATGTAAATAAAAAAGACATTTTGACATCTGTCAATAACGGACTTCAAAAAAGGTTGCGAAGGAGGTTGCTATGCTCGACTGTGTGTATTATTTTACTCTTACGTTCTAATTACCCTTTTTCATTCTACATTCAACAATGATATTATAACATACAACTATTATTATAATAACTGAGTAAGCACGATAAAAACCTTTGATTATAGAAGTAAGTTGACAAAAGAAGCCTAATAAAGTTCAAACTTTAAAAAATCAATGAACCATGGTCGAATGTCGACCACTGGTCGCCCACTAGTAAATATTTTAAAGATTATAATGTATCGGAAGGCTTATTCTGTATTATATGTAGTAAAAACATTTTACTTGCTATCAAGTGAACACGCTAAGCTCAAATGAACTGGTTTTTAGCGCATCTGCCGGATATGCATGTATTTTTGGTAACAGATTTTCATCTTTTAAGATGACATTATTATGAAATAACCTACCATAAAGTATTAATGTGAACATAATGATTTATTTTGCGAAATAGAGTCAAGCGCTTATGTTTACTGCTTTTCCAACATTTTTTCTTGTATAAAAACAAATATAACCTAATATATACTAATTTATACTTATATCTATACTCATTATAAAGCTGAAAAGTTTGTTTGCTTGACGGCGCTATCCGATATGAAAATTTCTTTCAGTATTAGATAGCTCATTAACGAGGAAATCTATAGGCTTATACCATCACGCTAAGACCAATAGGAGCGGAGCACCGATGAAGAATGTTTCTAAATCGGTGTTAAGGTACGTATTATTTAAAAATATTTTCGACTTCTATGTAAACGGAGTCGCGAGTCAAAGTTAACGTTAACCCAAAGTAAATATCCCACGCGGATGAAGGCAGACGTTGTCCCGCCCTGATTATAAAAAAAAATCCTTGACAAATTATATACCAAAACGTTCCTCATGAATCACTTTATCCACTGGTGAAAACCACATGACTATCCGTTCAGTAGTTTTTGAGTTTATCGCGAACAGACAGACAGACAGACGCGGTACAGGACTTTGTTTTATACTATGTAAAAAAAATATATATGTATACAGACCACTCGTGTACCCTATATTGCGTCCGATATAATTACGATTTCCGTTACGAGGCCTTTGCTCTAGATGTCTTGTTGTTCCCGTGGGAATATTTACCTACAAAATCAGAACTATTTCTTTGTTTCCTCGACCATATCGTAATTTAAATTAAAGTAAAATTTAGGTAAGATTACATAGTCATTTTTTCTACCTTTTATCACAATATAAAACAAAGTTGGCCGATAACATATAATTTAGTATAGTTGTATGGATAATTTATTTTTATTGTCTACATTTGAAAGTAAGTTGCTTTAGTATCCGCCAGTGGAGTAGAATGGGGATTAAAAGGTTATAATCCTGCTTAAATAAAAACTAGACTCAGGCAATAAATATTATGACATTATTTTCTTCTTTTTTTTTTACTTTTGATTATGTATACTTATTATTAATAATTTCAAAACGTCTAATTTCCATATTAATAAAATGTTAGAATTGTCTTGTTGTACGCGCATCACGTAAAAGTTACAGATTTCGTTCAAATTAGTTTTACTTTGCAGACAATTGATCCTTACACAAATAAAAAAACATATAATATCTTCATTTTATTCAGATGGGCTTGTCTGCTGCCCTTTGGCTTAAAAAAAGTTATTGAAGTTAAAAAAAAAGACTTTTATAAGTACTAGGTACATGTTCAATGTGAGTTTGCATGTTGCGAAGAAGTGAGTTATGCTGTTCTTTTCTCAGTACATAAAATAAACCTTTAGGATAATAAAAGACGCAAACAAAGTTGCGGGTATCAACTAATCTTGCTATAAAATTCGTTAAATAACCAAGATCAATATTGTGTCAATTTTATAACAAATTCAAATCGATACTTGTGTATTAAATGCACCGCGCTTGCCGACCGTTGCTACAGCAAGCAGTCGAGAAAGAAAAGGAAATTCTATCTTAAACTCTGTATCAACCCATTTTCCACCTAAATTTTATTGAATAATTTGTTTTTAAATGAAATCTTTTGGAATTTAACAGTGTTTTAAAGGAATGCATTTGAAATTCGCATCTTGATATAAAGATTGAAGGGTATGGGGGGAGCGGGGAAAGGGGTGATTTCCCGTCCCCGGGGAAAGTCAGAGTTACTAAGATATTTATCATCAAAGTTATATGTCACTTCCGAAAAATCATTGGTAATTTTGTATATTACCAACTTTATGATTTTTAAGTTAAAACAAAACATCTTGGTTTGTTTGGTTAGGTTAGACTTGCGAAAAAAATAACGCGAGCCGGCCGCTGCAGCGGTCGGCGAGCTCGGTGCATTTAATACACAAGTACCTTAAAAACATTTCCACAATTGAAAAATGTTATGCAATTATTGTAAGGATCATAAAAACATAAGTATTATAAGATAAATGATTCCTCAGACGATTTTCATTTCAAAACACAACGGAATAACTGACTAATCAAACTTCACAGAGCTCATTCATAACTTATAATGAGATCGAAAAGAACTATTATTATCTCTATGAGTATTAACACAAGGTAGAATTTTCTATGTAATTTCTAAAACGTATTATTACATTTCCATTTTGTGAATTTTATCAATGGCTACTGTTTTGAAGGGTTCGCATACGCTCGCTAAGATGATGCTGATTAAATTCACAAAGCTCTCTATTTAACTCCATCGAAGTGTTGGCTATCGTATATCATATATGACGATATATCTCTGAGTGATTATCGACTCTTCCCACCACTAGCATTTTATTCGTTTTGCACATTTCTTTGAAATATGTTTTTACTTTGTTAAATACCGCTAGGTGACTTTTGGGGGACATTTTGTATTGAAATGTTTTTTTTTTAATTTACGGTTTTCCTTTCGAATTATTATTAGTTATTCTGTTTACTTTCGATATATTGGGCAAGAAATATAATTGTATTAAGTAAATAAAGTGTTTATTGTAGTTTGGGTTTTAGACGTATATTAGCTTTTTTTGGCAACAAATCTTCTCGATTATTACTGCCATTGTCGAATAGGTAATAATATTACAAGTTTCTTTTGATCATTTCAATGTCCTTGGGGTGTAAGGGGTGTCAAAAACATCATAGGACTTGAGACACCCAAGCCAACCTCACCAGCACGTGGTGCACCCTGCTGAATAACGAACGAGGTAATGGTGAAAGCGGGATGGTAGGGTTTTACAGCCCGACTGGATCGCAACCACCACGTATATGGCGAAAAAGCCCGTCATAGTGATTCGCTTCTGCGGATAGCGTTTCAGGATCGGCCTGTGCATATTCAGCCTTTCGCAGGCCGGCATGACAGCGGCGACCGGCGATGGATAGTGTGTCAGTCGGTGGTCACCATTGTTTTTGGATTGTACTGTGCTTACCATCAGGCATAATGCAGTCATTTTGCCGTGCTACAATATAAAAAAAGTTCTAACAAGGTGTTGGTCCTATTGTTAGAACTTTGCAGAGAGTTTTTGTGGCAAGTCAGAATCCATGCTCCGTAGTCCGTAGTATAATCTCCCATTCAATTCACTTGTGCACAATACCCGAACTATATTACGTAAAACACCACCAAAAAATCTTCCATCACTGCGACAACATTACACATGTCACCTCCACACACGTGCACGCATACACGCTTACACATGCAAGTGGAAGAGTTTTATTTTTTTACCCTTATCAAACTGAAATAATTTCGAATATTATCCGATACGAAATATATATAAGAGTTGTTCAACAACTCATATATGTATGAATAGTTAGCTTAGCTCAGATAGGTCGCGAATTGCATGTATCAGGCAACAGCCCAAGCCGAGGTGTGCCGTGCACCCTTGAGCTAGTTGTCAAATAAAATCGGCTGAGTGCCTAAAGCGCTCGCCATAGTAGTCAGGTGAAGCTGTTAAGACCTTGCTAAGTCAACAGCGTAGTCAGTTCGAAAAAAAAAACCACCAATACTACGAAATATGGAATCAATATTATGAGTAAAATATAAAATTCACTACATGACATCACAAGATCCCGCCAAAAATTCGTATATTAGTTATTTTTACTGAAAATGTCGCTATTTTACTGAAGCGTCATCGAATATATTCAACGTAATAACCCAGTGATGGGTTTTCACTTACTTTGCACATTTCTCCGAAATAGTAATCCATTGTAAGATAACGCTAAGTGACAGTTAACGGTAATTTAGTGACTTTTTTTTTGAAAATCATGTTTTTTTTAAAGTGCATACTTCTAAGGAGCGTTTAGCGGTATTTTTAGCAGGAGATAAATTTATAATCTCGCATCATGACATGCTACGTAAGCATGACCGGCCGTTTCGCGCTAGTATAACGCGGCTTGCGTCAGACTAGCGACGCTTCGGCGGAGAGGGTCCGTGAGGAGGACCTTCAAAGTGACCGTCTCCGCCAACGGAGGACAGGCAGTTTGTCCGCCTCCTCCCACAGTAACCGGACTAGGCCCATCTTCCGATTGAAGAGGTCCGGCGGACGGAGGAGACGGCCGGTGTGTACCCGGCTGTCTCCTAACAAGACAGGGCCCGGCGGCGGCGCTTTTGCTGTTGGGCCAACCGCAGGGGCGGCACGATGAAGTCTATAGAGATCTCGTGTCGCCCCAACTATAGCGGCGAACGTACACCGTGGGGTTTTAGTCCGTACGAGTCGGACATAACCCACTCTCTCAATACTCACTCAATACATTCTTGATAATTTAATGTATGTCCGTAAAAACTTTGAAAATGTGCATTTTGTAAAAGACCGGCATGATCTAAATACTAGAAACTGTGACAAACTGGTCGTCCCATGTTTCAGACTTAGCAAAACCAGTAATAGTTTCTTAGGTAATAGTGTTAGGTTTTACAATAAAGTCCCAAAACATATTACCGATTTGCCGGACTGTAAATTTAAGCACCATGTCAAGCGGGTTTTAGTGTCGAAAGGCTACTATAGAGTGGATCAATACGTGAACGATGGTGACGTCTGGAATTGACTCCTCTCTGTGCATCCACTAAAAACGGTATTGTAACGTATAATGTATTTGAAATATATATATATGTTAAAAAGATGTACCCAATCGAGTTTCTTGCCGGTTCTTCTCGGTGACTGGGTTGTTTTCCGAAGTGGTGGTAGTTTTGACGTTCATAAGCGCCTTATTAGGGCCTAAACTGAATAAAGTATTTTTGATTTGATTTGATTTGATTCTCATCCGAGAGGGTGGTATATCCACAAGGGATTTCCCACGTAAAAAAAAAGACTAGCGACGTGTAGTATAGGGGCATGTGTATATGTAATATTGATATTTTGCAGCTCATCATACGTTTGACGTTGAATTTATACAAATGTATGTAATTATTGCTGCGAGTGCCAATAAATATGAAAACCAGACTAATGTTAATAATTTCAATAAACAAATATTATAATAATAAACAATAAAATCATAGTCACATATTATCATTCACACTATCATTAATATGAAAATTCAAAAGAGAACTCATTTATTTCATTGTTTGTGTTTTCACTTCTATCGGCAGTCCTTATGACTACCTCTTTTTGTTATTCTAATTCATTTTTGTGTTTACTTTCAATATTCTGGTCAAGAATTATAATTCTATATGCAAATAAAGTGTTTATTGTTAATTGGCATCTTTACGTCTATTAGATAATTATACTAGAAACGCCGCCATTTTATTAAAATATAATCGGGTATGTCTAATATAACTGACAGTTATTCATTTAATAATGACAGTAATAATTATGACCAACATTACAAATACGAATGTGAGTTTATTCGCTTCTTTGTTACGCTTTCATGACTTAACTATTGAACCATTAATTTTGAAATCTTGCATACGCTTGTCAGATACATATAGGTTATCTTTCATTCATAAAAATGTTTTTTTTTTTATGTCTTTGCAGGCAAAAGAACAGGTGAGTCCCATGATTTTAAGTGATCACCACCGTCCATAGACACTAACAACAGGGGAGTCGAAAGTGCGTTACCAGCCTGTGTTTGGAGGAAAGGGAGGGAAGGGAAGGGAGGTGGGCCTCCGGCGCTCTCACTGACCGAACGAAACGCAACAATGCAAGCACTGTTATTTCACGTCAGTTTTCTGTGAGAGGGTGGTACTACCCCGTGCGAGCCGACCCATTCATGCTGAAACCAGTAATAGCTTCAGCGTGGCTCTACCACCTACTAGCTACTGTACTCTTCCCGAGGTACAGATCAAATCTTGATTAACGCGAGCTAAGCCTCCAGCAAACTCTAGTCTTTAGTAAGGGAATCGCTTCCAAAAATAATGATTCGATATACTATTTATTCGCATGAATCGCTTTGCATCTTCATTCATTATGCGAACCGCAGAGAAAGGAAACGCGCTATCTGCTTCTGTTTCTCCTGAAGTATACAAAATAACGGTCTTCAGAAGGCTACTAAATAAATTTTTACTGAGCGAACGTCCTTATATCCTAGGCTTCGTCCTCACTTTCCATCAAGTGTGGCTAAGGTCAAACTTCGCCTAGTGTACTGTAAAAAAAAACAAATAGGAAATACACTTTGACTGAGATATTGGTTTGATAAGACTAGGTAGCTACTTAACTATGGTCCTATCTGGGCACGAACTAAAAAGTTCGCAACTTCTTATCTTTGCCGTACCGTGAAGCTGTGGAATAATCTCCAGGCCAGTGTGTTCCCTCCTTCCTATAACATTCTTTCCTACAACATTCAAGAGTAACGTGAAGAGACATTTATGCAGGTCGGCATGACAGCGGCGACCGGCGAGGGATAACGCATCTCTCGGTAGTCGCCGTTGTTTTTGGATTGTACTGCGCTCACCATCAGGCACAGTGCAATATTTATAGTGACAAATACACGGACAATACAATAGTGAAAAAAGTAGACTTACGAAAATGATATAAATTTTTTTTACAAAAAAAAATAAACCGCCTTCGATGTGAAAAACTAATAAGGCACTAAAAAGCGAAAAATAACTGAATTATTAAATTAACCAAATTAAATAAAAAATATTGATATTTGCTAATAATATATTTGAAGTTCAGAGGGACCACCTCTGAAAATAACCGATTTCAATAAAAAAAGAATCATTAAAATCGGTTCATAATTGACGGAGATATCGATTAACATACATAAAAAAAAATACACACAACCGAACGTAGTAACCTCCTCCTTTTTCGAAGTCGGTTAATAAAAGAAGTCAAATGTTTGAAAATATTAAAATTATGGCATGGTATTTTTACAATGGTGCACAATTCAGCATGTGCTGTCTGAATACTCTTGCAAGTATTTTCAATTTTCAATTGTGACAAAGTGGGTTTAAACACCATAATAATAAGTCGTTTTTTTAAATTTTCTTGTTGACGTAACTTTCAGTTACTTTTATGCTTTGTCTAAGCAGAATACTAAAATCCATGGCTCGCTCGGGGCAGCCGCGTGTGAATGAAATGACTGAAGCTAATTGAGCCACATTGAACGCAATTAACGATCATTGGCCGGCTGTAAATTGTCTGAATTAAGCCCCGGTGACTGTACACTTGTGGCCTGATGCCGAGACATGTATCCTCATGATTTAACCACATTATATATGGAGACTCTCTACATTACTTCATATTATAAAGAATATAAAATTATACATTTAAAAAAAAAATCAAAAATTTATTTATAATGTTTTTTACATTTTACACGTAATTTTACAGTGGCTACCAAACTAGGCAGAGCTTGTATCTTAATAGTCAGAAAACGATTCAACAGCGTGCTTTACAAGAAGTACCCTAGCGGGCCTTATACATATATAAATTTACAAGCTAAAATTGTTAATTAGGTGATTTGACAAATAGGTTTATACACAATCACAAATATACACATTGTATACACACATATATATATTATATATTCAATATATTCCTATATGTATGAAAATTACGGCTTAACTTATAACATATGTACAATTTCGTCATAGGTAAGAGAGAGTTCAACCATTTAGAAATTAGAGCATTTAGAAAAACTGTATAGAATTTTTATTTAGTACTAGCTGTGCCCGCGACTCCGTCCGCGTGGAACCTAATGTAAAAAAACAGTTACTAATAAAATCATCTGAATGTAATAAGTCCATTTACTTATCGAATTTTCTCTCGTACTTAAGTCGCGGCGTTATTAAAATTACAATAACATTTGATAGACCGAACCGATTTTAATGAAACCAAGACTAACTATTACTCGAAGATATGCTTTATGATTTTATTTACATATATTTGTAAAAATAATTGAAATTATATATATTAATACGTGAAGCCTAAACTTTGTATCCCTTTTTAACGGAATTGGGCGAACGGATGAACGTGAAATTTGGCATAGTTAAAGTTTACATGGAGGAGAAGTGCAGAAAGCTATTAATTTTATATAAACTGCATTAGAAGTACATTAAATTAATTAAAATATGCATTACTCACACTAATGCTTCAATTTTACACAACATATACACACATGTAAATAAAAAAGACATTTTGACATCTGTCAATAAAGGACTTCAAAAAAGGTTGTGAAGAGGTTGCTATGCTCGACTGTATGTATTATTTTACTCTTACGTTCCAATTACCCTTTTCCATTCTACATTCAACAATGACATTAAACCTAATAAAATTCAAACTTAATAAATCAATGAACTATGGTCGAGTGTCGACCACAGACACGTTCGATTTACATACACACACGTTAGATTTTATTATATGTATAGATAGTGTAGTTACTCGTAGCGATTTTTTTTACATAAGTTTGATACAACTAAAGGGTTAATTATGTCATAAGTATTATCGAATAATGTACACATCATTAAATACGGAACAACTACGTGAAAACCTTTCTATATATCTTTGATATATCTTCAATTAAAAATACACTTTACTGCACACGTAATAAGGTAGGTATTTATGTTATATTTTAGCTGCAACACGATACCCCTATGCGCATACCACCTACAGATAAAAAACATTTAAAACAAGACAGCGTGACGGTATAAAAGCGTGTAGTCAAATATTAATCAATTGGTAACATACCTTCATGCGGGCGACAGACTGTTAAAATCTAAATGTTTTTTTTATTTTTGAATTATATTCCATTTAGTATACATATGGTTTTAAATAAGTTAAATTGCCGTGTTTGACGCATTTATGTTTACAATTTTTGTCAAACTTTAACCGCTCTGATTATAGTTGCGGAAAACACAAATTTACATTAAAATATGATTTATATTAGATGTATAACATCGAGACAACTTAATAATAAACAAATGTCTATTTTAGATTCCTCTAATAATATTTTAACTTTGTTTTCTATTTAACTTTTGACGTTTTTTTTTTATATCATAGGGGGCAAACGAACAGGTGGTTCACCTGATTGTAAGTGATCACCACCGTCCATGGACACTTGCAACACCAGGGGAGTCGCAAGTGCGTTGCCAACCTGTTTTGGGG
>MU158730.1:680810-695566 GCA_015888305.1 Antheraea pernyi | reverse complement strand
CTCCGGCGGTCTCACTGACCGAACGAAACGCAACAATGCAAGCACTGTTACTTCACGTCGGTGTTTCTGTGAGAGGGTGGTACTACCCCGAGCGAACCGACCCATTCATGCACAAACCAGTAATAGCTTAAGCGTGGCTCTACCGCCTACAGAAGCTCTACACCTACGTTATTATGCGCAAGCCCGAACTTACAGCTATATAAAGAGCGGCCAAAAAGATTGACGAGAATTGTTCAGGGTCGTTCTTATTTAGACGGAATATGAGTAGATCACCCAGACTCAAATATATTATAGTAATACTATACTTAGTTAGACAGTTAAAGTACCCTTCCCAATTCCCAGTTGTTTCTTGTATTCATATTTTATTATTTTGAATACCAAATGTATTAAGATCTATATATTCTAATTAAAAATCACTTTTAATGTAATTGTCGGTTTAACTTATCATTACATAGTATAAAACAAAGTCCCCTACCGCGTCTATCTGTCTGTCTGTTTGCGATAAACTCAAAAACTACGGAACTGATTTTCATGTGGTTTTCACCAGTGGATAAAGTGATTAATGAAGAACGTTTTGGTATATAATTTGTCAAGGATCTCTTTATAATCAGAGCGGGACAACGTCTTCCCGGCCCGCTAGTTACTCATAAACTTAGATCCAAATTTGACAACCCTAGAGAGGAGAGGGGAGGGGAGATGGGTCTCCGGCGCTCTCACTGACCGAGCGAAACGCAACAATGCAAGCACTGTTACTTCACGTCGGTGTTTCTGTGAGAGGGTGGTACTACCCCGAGCGAACCGACCCATTCATGCACAAACCAGTAATAGCTTAAGCGTGGCTCTACCGCCTACAGAAGCTCTACACCTACGTTATTATGCGCAAGCCCGAACTTACAGCTATATAAAGAGCGGCCAAAAAGATTGACGAGAATTGTTCAGGGTCGTTCTTATTTAGACGGAATATGAGTAGATCACCCAGACTCAAATATATTATAGTAATACTATACTTAGTTAGACAGTTAAAGTACCCTTCCCAATTCCCAGTTGTTTCTTGTATTCATATTTTATTATTTTGAATACCAAATGTATTAAGATCTATATATTCTAATTAAAAATCACTTTTAATGTAATTGTCGGTTTAACTTATCATTACATAGTATAAAACAAAGTCCCCTACCGCGTCTATCTGTCTGTCTGTTTGCGATAAACTCAAAAACTACGGAACTGATTTTCATGTGGTTTTCACCAGTGGATAAAGTGATTAATGAAGAACGTTTTGGTATATAATTTGTCAAGGATCTCTTTATAATCAGAGCGGGACAACGTCTTCCCGGCCCGCTAGTTACTCATAAACTTAGATCCAAATTTGACAACCCTATGAAATTCAAATTCAAAACAAACAGCGAAAACAAACGGCGACTATAAATAAATCAATAGATTACAAATTACAATGGCATACACTACATTCTTTATTCAAAGAATAACATTTATTCGATACCGGTTTTTATAAATATTATGTTATAGCTAGTAGTTACACGCAACTTCGTCTGCATTGCTTATTATCTTAAAAATATATTTTATTCGTAGTGAGAGAAAATCAACATATATGTATTTTCTTTTAGAACTTTAGTAACTTTATGTTAAATAAAGATAACCAAATTTTTTTTAAATAAGGACCAATAAAATAAAAAAAAGTTCAACGAAATCCATGCAGTAGTGCTTTTTATCTTTTTTTTAATGCATACTCAATTTCCACGCCTTTTTCTTTATCTTTCGTTTATTTTATTAGTTATGTTAAAAATCGTTTTAAATGTCGGCAACTATTATTATTATTTTACTTAACTATTATTCATCGGATTTTTAATTGAGATTATTTCCTTATATGGAATCTTCATTTACATCTTTTGTGGATTTAAAAAAATATATAATCCACAGTGTCCCGCGCCGGAGCGTCACGGTCTGATGGATGAACCTACTAATTGCGTCGTCAGTCAAGTCGGTATAGCAGACCTTGTGTTGGTGTGTCTGGAGTCCAGTAGTGATAATACATGATACTATTTTCTTGGACATCTATAAAGAGCATTATTAACTGCCCATCAAATAAATTAGAACATGTACTACCGACTTCTGTAGTCCGGTGAAGCTGTAAAGGCCTGTCGAGACAAAAGCGTAGTCAGTTTGAAAAAAAATAGCAACTTCTTCTTGAATCCCTAGAGGGACAGCCATCTTTGGAGTCTATATTAACTCCACTGCATTCAAAATATTACAAGCTACCGCCGCACCATAAAAGAAAAGCGTTATCGAGCTTTCAACGTACTCTGACTATAAAATTATACCCACTTTTACTAAGGACGTGTTCGTAAGCGACCGATAGAATGTTTTTTTATGAGCCCCCATTAACTTATCAGTTTGATAGGTCGTAAAATATTTATAGACTTTGTGGGCGCTTTTGAGTTCCTTAAATGAACTTGAAGCTTACCGTACTCGGTTCTCACATTTACGTTTTTTTTAATTATTGTAGCACGTCAAAGTGACTGCACTATGCCTGATTGTAAGCATAATATAATCTAAAACAACGGCGACCACCAAGAGTTGCCATTCGCCGTTGTCATGTCGGCTTGCATAAATGCCCCTTCATGTTTCGCTTGAAAGACCACATGTTATAAAAATACGTGATTAATTGATATGAAGAAGAGCGAATGAAATGGTGAAAGGTGCCTGGAGTCGCTTATGATTAGCAAAATACCCTTGACACTACAGGGAAGCCAGTATAACAACTTTATAAAATCTGTCGTGCTCTATGGATCTGAGAGTGCTAGGCTACGGAGATAGAGCAAAGAAGATTAAATGTTTGGTCTCATTTTTTTATTGCATTCGTGCGAAATTGAGGCAAACAGCTACTTTAAAAATATTTGTTTATTTGGACATATTATAGACAGTATCAATCACTATTCCTGACAGAAGTAACAGGTTTAAATCTGTAGGTGAATGTCTTAACACAAGAAGTGTCAATGTGAAATGTCATTTACAAACAAAATAGCTTCCTCACCGCCAAAGTTGAAGAATAGGAGTCACATCTTTGAGATTTATTTCAACTTACCTGTAAAAGAAATAAAATTGAAATTAAAATAGAGCAACATCACTACATATTATAATATTACATAATATATATTATAATAAAACAATATTATAAAAGCCACGTCTATCTGTCTGTTCGCGATAGACTATAAAACTACAGTACGGATTTTCATGCGGCTTTCACCAGTAAATAAAGTGATTCATGAGGAAGGTTTAGGTATATAATTTGTCAAGGTTTTGTTATGATCAGGGTGGGATAACATCCACTGGGCGCGCTATTTAATAATATTTTACCTTTAAAGTTAGCTTCCTCGGAAAATTTTTGCGAAAACATTTAAAGCGATTAAACTTCAATTATTGTGCACTCAAATACGTAACATTCGACGTGACATTAACAACCAAACCTCTTTATAGCCTTACTAGTTTTTACCCGCGGGTCCGTTTCACATCAATTGAAATTTGAGTTGTATCCCTTAAAATAATACTTATTTCCCAAAAGAAAAGAATTTAAAGAAAATCGTAAAATCGTAACAAATAAACAAACAAATTCACTTCCATATTTATATAATTATTAAGGATCGATTTATTACAAATGTGTGTTGTTATACGGGCTTTTGTGTACAAACAAGATGGCGGCTCGCTTATCTGTTCCTTTTCATTACATATAAATAAACACGTGATTAATCAGTCGTAATTAGTACTTTATAATTAAAACTAAACACATAACAACTACATAAATTCCAATGAATCTTACGTAACATGTTTATAATTTCCGACGTTAAAAAAAAAGTTGAGGCAGTCCTAAGGATCGCCGACAGAAGTGTAAACTTAAAACGCTGGAATAACTGTATTCTCTTAACATTTACATTAATTGTGTGAATTATTTAAGTTTCCTAATTTGTATATTGAAATTATTGACATTCGGTTTTCACATCTATTGTCACTCGGAGCAATAATTACATACATTTCTATACAATTTCTTAATTAATGAAACATATGAAGGGCTGCACAATCTCAATACAGAATATCAATATTAGATGTACATAGGTCCCTATACTACGCGTCGCTAGTCTAACGCAAGCATTATACGATACGAAATATATATAAGGGTTGTTGAGGTATGTATGCTTGGTACACATATATGTTTCAACAACTCATATATGTACGAATAGTTAGCTTAGCTTAGGTTAGCTCAGATAGGTCTACGAGTTCACGGCGGCGAGGAAACGAAGGGGGGAGCCTCCGGCTCCCAGGGAGGTAGAGGCGGAGAGACGGCGTCTCAGCGGGGACGCCGTCGAAAGGTGGCAGCAGGACCTGGCGGACGAGCGATTCGGGCGGTTCACAGTGGACGCCGTCCGCCCGGTCCTGCGGGAGTGGACTGCCAGGGAGTGGGGCTCCCTGACGTTCCGACTGGTGCAGGTACTCACCGGACACGGTTGTTTCGGGTGGTACCTGCACCGGATCGCACGCAGGGAGCCGACGGCCGCCTGCCACGAGTGCGGCGCTGAGGAAGATACCGCGCAGCACACGCTGTCTGAGTGTGCTGCGTGGGGGGAGCAGCGCCGCATCCTGGCGGCGGCCGTGGGAACGGACTTATCGCTGCCGAGCGTGGTTTCGGCCATGCTCGGCAGCGAACAGGCTTGGCGAGCGATGGCCTCCTTCTGCGAGGAGGTCATCTCGCAGAAGGAGGAGGCGGAGAGGGCCCGCGAGGCAGACCCTCAAAGTGGCCGTCTCCGCCAAAGGAGGACAGGCAGGAGGAGAAGGCGCTTCGCCCAACTCCTCCTGCCACCGTAGCCGGACCTGATTGCACCTCATTGCACGGGTCCGGCGGACGAGGGGGGGCAGCCGGTGTGTACCCGGTCTGTCCCTCTATAGGTAGGAGCCCGGCGGTCACCTTCCGCCGGGTGGACCGTGGGGGCGGCTCTACAAGGTTGATTAGCTTGAACGATCCCTTGCCGCCCCCACAAAACGGTCTGTCGGTACACCGTGGGGTTTTAGTCCGTGCGACTCGGACATAACCCACCCTCTCCCCCGGGAGGGTGGCGTATCCATAAGGGATTTCCCCACGATAAAAAAAAAAAAAAAGCTCAGATAGGTCGCGAATTGCATGTATCAGGCAACAGCCAAGGCCGAGGTGTGCCGCGCACCCTTGAGCTAGTTGTCAAAATAAAATCGGCTGAGTGCCTTAAGCGCTCGCCTTAGTAGTCCGGTGAAGCTGTTAAGACCTTGCATGGTCAATAGCGTAGTCAGTTCGAAAAAAAAAACTAACGCAAGCTGGTCGCAAAACGGTCGGTCACGCTTACTAGCATATCATCACGCGAAATAATAAGTCAAAAATACCGCTCGATGACCCTAAAGAAGATTTAAGTTCAATATATATTTTTTTCAATTAATGTTTATTTGTGGTGATATGCTGTCGGCCATATTTGTTTATTTGAAATGAATGAACTGAACAGAAGAAATGGATTTATCTCTATCGAGTATAATTACATTTTAATCCGCGTTCAAAGTCACATCCGATAGCCGCGTTTGTTTTTAAATATTGGATTCCGATCGTCACCGTAAATATAAGCGTCTGATATATCGGCTTCTAATTCGGTTCATGTAAAAACTTATGTATAAATAGTTCACGTCCGCTCCGCTGGCACGTGTTTCAATAATTTATGACTTTTATCAACGTACTGCATATAGATAGTACAGGAGTCTTGTATTTCATATATTGAGATAGCATTGGTGATAATTGTGACTAAAGTATTCCAAATACATTACATTACCAATACCCATTGACATATAAAAACCCAAAACGCAGTCTCGAATAAAACTCCCCAATACACATACGTGGTTATAGTTATACGACAAACTTATGATTTTGCAAATTCAACCTTACCTGAATGATTTAAAGTTTTTACAAGGACGCAAGCGACGCCAGACTATTTTAAATGACTGCATAATCCAAAATTATGCACTCATTTTTGTTTGCCGACTGTGAGACGTGAAATATGCGTCCTGGGTTTTTGTGTATCAATGCCGATATCCACATTAATTAAGTTGTTACATTTGAAAATAATCTAAATCTAATTTTACCAGTTCCTAATATTTTATATTTATTGTTCGATATCTTCAAATTTTGTATTCGTTAACTATGAAGATTATAAAAAAAGCTAAAAACCTTATGAACGGCAAAATTTAAACTTCGTTCTCGGTGTATAAAAATGGAAATCTTAAAAAAAAATAAACGTGATATATGAAATGTAAAGACTCAAATATTAACTTGAAAGTCTGTTACTACTAACTATTTTGACCCAATCGGTATGTATACTAATTTATATGTATGAATGTATGTTATAATATAGATGTTTTTGTAGTATCTGTACCAACGAAGTACATGTACACATATGTAGTTTAAAGTAATATTCTAAATTCTTGTTACTGTGATAAAATTCAATAATTTATTATGAATCTATACTGGTTCGCCGCTTTCATTTAGGTTGTCGCATTTCGCTCGGATCAGTAAGTGTATATAAATATCTGAATCACTCTTTTTTATGTTATGAAGCAGTCGGGGTTTCAGGCTTTTATCTTATACTATGTTTATAATTAAACACAAATAAGCCACTTTGCCAACTTAAAAAAAAACGTTCTAATATTGGAATTATAAGGAATATTCGTAAGTTCCTTTGAATTACAGATTTTTTAAATTAGTTTTAAATTCTGTTATAAAGCTCCATCTAGCGAAAACAGTATGGTTCAATCTCACAGGCACTTAACCATGTACGCACTCTTAAAGGTTTTGAATTAAAAGCCCTAGATGTCGCTAGTACTTAAATAATAGATATCTATATAGGCTTGTCATGTTATTTAAAATGACAAATACGTTCAATAAATAGGCAAATATTGTACATTGATAAGTAAATCACCAATGAGTAATAATATTAAACAAAACATTAAACATAATTATGATAATTGTATTTATATAGTAATAAAGTTAGTTCAAAGTGCAACTATGAGAAATCTATATCATAGCTAACAAATAATAACAATTAATGAACTCCGAAAAAAGTAAATTATACTGAATTATTTTATTATTACTCAGTAAAAAATATTATAATTGGTTTTATGTAACTTTTTTGATATAAATAAACACATTAGTGTTTTAGATCCAAATTTAAACAAATAAATACAAAAGTGACGAAAACGTTCTTGAAATAATTTGAATGTCAGAAGCATTTGTACTCTCCTTGCATCTAGCGCCATCTAGTAACATAAATGGAAATAACTGGTGTTTACAACTTTTTGCTCGTAAAGATGTCATGAATGTCATACGAAAGTATATAGACATTTGTTTCATTGAACATTAAAGGTGATAACTGTTCAGTTACAGGTAAACAGTTTCAATCGACAAGGTTTAATTACTTTTTATTGTGTTGCAGCGAGACATAGCAGCGGCCAATCAACTCCAGGCGGAAGTGCAAAGTAACGTCCACTATAATATCTAATGACGGATTTTCCGTAGTCCGGTGAAGCTGTAAAGACCTTGCCGGGTCAATAGCATAGTCAGTTCGAAAAAAAAAAAAAAAAACGGATTTTCCGCAAAGTAACGCCTTTACCAGTCAAATATCACTATATTTTATTTTCATTTAGATTGAGGTATAGTTTTTTCCTTCTTTTATTGTAATATTATCAAATTATTCAACAGCTACAACCATACTAGCGATTTTAATTGACTTGTGTTTAGATAAGCGACACTCAACCTGCGGCCTGCCCTGTCTTTGTAGTTGGCCGAACCATTTACACTTTATTTTAAATTATTTATTATGAGCACGCTGAGTAAATGAAATGGATCCCAGATGACCCGAACGGAATCAGTTCCTTATGATATACGGGTTCTACCATGCTTGTTTTATTGGACAACCATATTTCACTATATTAATTTGTTGTTAAATTTTACGTTTACGTTTTTTTATTTAATACCTAAATATTTGTAGTTTGCGGCCCGCGACACTATGAGTGAGACGTGTTTATGGCACCTTTAAGAAAAAGGTTGAGTACGACTGGTTTAGATTATACCATTACTTCTTAGCCCCTATGGAAAAGCGTAATTGTATACACAAACAAATATTATGGAAGTCTATTATCATCCAGTAATAGTCACGTCAAAATCGGTTAAGCCATTTCAAAACAATAGCCCGAAAAGATAACAGATGCTTCAATTATATTTCTATGTATAAGATATAAACGTAATTTATGGGCGAACCTTAATAGTAACATAATTATTCAGTTATAAGTAGTAATTATCAAAACGGTTGTTTGTTTATTAAATAAATAATAATCTTAGACAAGTACATAAGATAAGAAAAATTTATTTTCAACATATAATTATTGTATTCATATTTAAATAAGCAGATGGATAATAAGATCGACAGAGAGTCGTTTCTGGGCATTATTCTGACCGTTCTGCGAGTACTATTACCGCCTGGTACTAACATGGATCATACAGAAATGCGACATGCCTGTACAGTCCACTATTATGAATGTAACTCCTAACGGGTCACGAGCCAATTAAAACACGAATGTTCTCACCTACCATGAAAAATTATTTCATATACAATGAAATCATTGCAAAAGGCGTCTTCTGGGATCAGGGCGTCAGTAATCAAGGGTGCTAGCATGTTTGTTAATTCCCTAACTTTTGACTTTTAAAACTTCTTTGGGCAAACTGAATAGTGAACGCGGGTCGTTGATCTTAAATCGGGTTTACTCGGATCGCTGATAAACTGAATCGTGTGTTCTCGGCTCCAGTCGTCATCACTCAAAATACTGTGTAACAAGGAGTATCATTATCATCTTCTTACCCTTTTCCCACCCAAGAAGGATCGGCACAACCACACTATTTTCACTTCTCAGAATCGGATTTGTATGGAAAAGGCTCGTCTATTTTTGGTTATCAATCCACTCCCTAGATGGCACTGTTATATAATTTTTTTGGCAAGTTTGATAACAAAAGATGGTGGATGACAATTAATTTTGACTTTTCAAGCTGACAATTTTCAACTATTTGTTTTCATTCTCTTTGTTTACGTATTTGTTACGAGAGTGTGCTCCTTTAAATTTTCTTGTCTCCCACAAACAATTTTATCTATGTCCGGATCTACTTATAACATTGACTCCTGCATATACATACTTGGATTTAGATATGCCTTACGATGAATATATTCATTACAAATAAAAATGATCAAAAACTTGTATACGATTTACGCAGTACCGCTGCATGCATACATACATAGCTATAAATGTACATTTATAACCAACAATGTTAGTTCGAAAGTCATATTTAAGAGGCGCTGATTGGAAAGAACGAGTGCGACCTCTATTTATATAACGTACTCTGTGGGCACAACATGTTTTCCGTTTCCACTCTCGTCTATCAAATGTCATCTCAGTATTCACACCTTTTACACACATATCATTGTTCACACAATCAATTCATACCTTTTTCAGTCTTCCTCTTTTTTTTTATATGTCATTGGTGGCAAACGAACATGTGGGTCACCTGATGTTGATCACCTGATCACCACCGTCCATAGACACTAACAACACCAGAGGAGTTGCAAGTGCGTTGCCACCCTTTGGGGAAGGGTTAGGGGAGGGAGAGGGAGAGGAGAGAGGAGAGGGGAGGGGAGGTGGGCCTCCGGCGCTGTCACTGACCGAACGAAACGCAACAATGCAAGCACTGTTACTTCACGTCGGTTTTCTATGAGAGGGTGGTACTACCCCGGGCGAGCCGACCCATTCATGCTGAAATCAGTAATAGCTTCAGCGTGGCTCTACCACCGACTCTTATATCCGTCGACCATCATACTTAAAACTTTTCTAGATACATGGTTTTCATCTCTCCTCATGTCATACCCGTACCATGCAAACTTATTACTCCTCAACTTCTCTATCACTGGTGCTATTTTCAAACTTCCTCTGATAGACTCACTCTAAATCTTATCCATTGTATTTACAACAAACATGTACCTTAACATTCGCATCTCTGCCACATGTAGTTTTCTCTCATCAATCTCTTTCGTAGCCCAGCACTAATAAGGAATGTATTGTTCCGATAATTACAATAATGCGCTACTATGCGTACAATAATGTGTACTCGACGCTCGATTATAGCGTCCACACTCTGGAAGTACACTTATTTTGCAAGAAATATAAGGCTTTTTATTTTTATTATTGTATAGTGAGAAATCTTCAAAAATATTTAGCTTAAAAATAAAAAAGCCTAGATGGTAACAATAGCCTGTCAGTACCAGATATCAATCCAGGTAACCTCATAAGTACAAAAAAGGATGAAAGTCGATTAAACCGATGAATAATGAGCACACGCATACCGGAATGTTAAATATAAACCTTAATACTTTTAACAGATTACAATAGATTGTCCCTTTCGCTCCAGTGGAAATTTTCACGCAAATCATCTCAGAAGTTCACCACAAATAGGTCACAAGATAAGCCGGTGTTAAGCCACGAAAGGGACAGCGATAGCGCTGTATTGTAAACACGAAGTAATATACCGCATCTATTTCTTATATTAGAATTATGAGGTGATTTATTTTTATTATTTCAATTGTTATCTTCTTTTAACAACTTAATAACAAAGGGAACGACGTAGATTTCATTAAGATGTACTGCGGAGATAAGTGAATGACGACCGTACAGGGAACCCTAAATTGACAGTTAGGGTCTAAAAATATAATGTATTACTAGAATTTACACCGCGTATGTCTGTCTGTCTGTTCGCGATAAACTCAAAAACTACTGAATGGATTTTCATGCGGTTTTCACCAGTGGATACAATGATTCATGGGGTAGGTTTTAGTATATAATTTGTCAATGTTTTGTGTAAATTTACAGAAAACCATTGGTTGAAATATAACGATAATTGTTTGAAATGTCAGAAAAAGTCAACCAGTTTGGTAATTTTCATCGAAAACGCTACCTAATCCTAATCCCTTTGAAGTATAAGAAAACAATTAAGATATTATAATAAACGACGCAAGCGAAGTCAAGGGTCTCAGCTAGTAATATATATTCATATATTTAATATTTTTTATATAATCCATAATATTTAACATCTCCTATATATATAAATTTCTTCTGTACGTGTGTATGTCACTGAACTTCTCCGAAACGGTTGGACCGATTTTGATGAAATTTTGTGTGCGTGTTCCAGTGAATCCGAGAATCACTCGGACTCGGTAGGTGGCGCTGCGGTTGAGTTTTAGATTTTTTTTATTATCAAGGCAAGTACAACGACCGCCCGTCCAGCTAGTTAAATTATAAAAACTTAGACACAAAAGAAAAAAAATAATAATATTCATATAATATCCAATTTTTATCCTAAACAACTTTTAAAGAAGTGGATACAATTTCATATAAAAATTGTAAGGTGTTTTTGTTAGGACGATATATCCGAGGCTGAGATAATTAAATTCCAAAGTTTAAGCAAAATTCTGTGTTAATTAAATTAGAAATGAAAAAAATCGACTCACGACCTTTAAACATCAATATTAAGGGCTCTCTGTTTTTGGCAGGCTTTAATTTAGTACTCTCTGAGAAAAATTCAAGATCATTCGAAGAGAAAAAGTAGATATTTCTGGTACATACATAATGTACAAACAAATAGGCGATGCTAAACAATTCAAAACATTTTTCTCCTCTGTTTGACAATCGTTTTTTTTTTTGTTTAGTAGCTAAAGACGAACTTTTGTATTATAAATAAAATATATTACAAATAGACAAATTTTTTTTTCATACCACATAAAAGTCCGAAATTTTTATAAGTCGTATATGTACATATAACGTCGCATTTTCGTTTTATCGAGTTTCGAATCATAAAGGTGCTAAAGAAGTTTTTATTACAAAAAAAAAATAAAAATCAAGTAAACATATTTTTGAAATGAAATGGCGTGCATTTTTCCACTTTGGGACTACAATTGTGAGATACTAGATGTGCTCGCGACTTCGTCCGCGTGGAACCTTATGAAAAAACAGTGATTAATAATATTATCTGAATATATTAAGTCCATTTGCTTATCTATTTTTCTCTCGTGTAGTCCGGTGAAGCTGTAAAGGCCTATAACGTAGGCAGTTCGAAAAAAAGCGTGTGTATTTATGTACACGCGTTAGAAGTTATACTTCTTCGGCGTAACAAGATAAAAATGTTTTCAAAAATGTTATTCTACGTTTGTAGAAAAAACGACACTAACAATAGAAAAAGTCCCTAACGCTCCAAAAGAAGTATAACTTCAAAAACATTTCTCTCGTACTTAAGTCGCGGCGTCTTAAAATTACAATAACTTTTGATAGAGTGAACCGATTTTAATGAATCAAATACTAAATGTTACTCGAGGATATACTTTATGATTTCTTGACACAACGATGGCTCTTTCGGTAAATATGATATTGCAATAAAAGCTTAGAAGAATAAAGTCAACGTATTATAATAACGTGGAAATTAAAGAATATTAGGCGCTTACATTGCTAAATCTTAATAGATACTAGCTGTGC
Organism: Antheraea pernyi; assembly: GCA_015888305.1. Lineage (NCBI taxonomy): Eukaryota > Metazoa > Arthropoda > Insecta > Lepidoptera > Saturniidae > Antheraea > Antheraea pernyi. The sequence goes on along the minus strand of MU158730.1, from coordinate 682,927 downwards.
CCGTGACTTCGTCCGCGTGGAACGTAATATAACAGTGACTAATAAAATCATCTGAATGTATTAAGTCCATTTACTTATCTATTTTTCACTCATACTCAAGTCGCATCGTCATAAAAACTACAATAAAATCTGATAGAGTGAACCGATTTTAATGAATCCAAAATTAAATGTTATTCGAGGATATGTTCCATGATTTTCGTCAATGAGGTTTTGTCATGAATGCAGTACTTTAGCAGTAATGCGTAATTAAACAGACATACAGACATTTCTAAAAATGATTCAAATGTATTATTTATTACTTATTCCATGACACCTGCAATAATTTTTACACAAACATCTAAAAAATACAGACACGTTAGATTCCCATTCTTATTATGTATATAGACTATGCCTAGAATAACGATGTCGTTCACTGAACAACAAAATTTTTTTTTATACCGACACAGAAATCCAAACCGCGCGTCGGGAATGTTTTGAACCGGCGCCAAACCGTCTGCCCTACATACTCAGTTTATTTCTACGTCTGCTTCTATACTCTTACATAGTTTTAGAGTAATCTGAACTCTTGTGCCATAGGATTAAAGTGCAAATAGTCCTGCTAATTTTTATCCGTACTTAGTTGTCGTTTCATAAAGTTAATGTTGCGTTGCGGAGAACAATTCGTGAGATGTCTGCGAGTCATGAATATTCAAATATAGAGTGAGTAAACTATGGTCGGATGATAATGTAGGGATTAGTATTTGTAATTTAGTTAAAAGGTTTCAGCGTAAAGTGGAAAATATTCTTGAAAGTGTTTTTTTTTCATATACATTTTAGCGTTTGAATTAATGGTGGTAGAGCCACGCTGAAACTATTACTGGTTTCAGCACGAATGGGTCGGCTCGTCCGGGGAAGTACCACCCTCTCATAGAAAACCGACGTGAAGTAACAGTGCTTGCATTGTTGTGTTTCGTTCGGACAGTGAGAGCGCCGGAGGCCCACCTCCCCTCCTGTCTCCTCTCTCCTTTCCCTCTACCTCCCCTAACCCTTCCCCCCAAAAGGTGGCAACGCACTTGCGATTCCTCTGGTGTTGTTCGTGTCCATGAATGGTGGTGATCACTTAACATCAGGTGACCCACTTGTTCGTTTGTCACCTATGACATAAAAAAAAACTCACCTGATATTAAATGCCGATGTAGTCTATATATATGGTATCTACGTCACTATGATTTAAACTTAAATCTTTCGTTTACAGATAATTCAGATGCATTCTAAGACTCAAACTGACGTCATACTTCCGAACAAATTACCACGAACTTGGCAACTAATACTGGTTATTTATATTAAAAATAATAACTGCCATTACCAAGTGGGTAACTGTGTCATATAACAAAGTTAGTGTTGTTCTGTGTTCTGGCAAAATTGTGGCACCATTTACTACTGTTGCTCTCGATGCCTCGAGTATATCCTTATTGGCAGACTTGTTGGAACGTTTAAACTTATTGTAAATCGAATATGCCATTCAAACAATTGAAACGATTAATACCATATATAGAGTTAAAATTAAAACAGTGTAGGGCAGGGGTTCCCAAACTTTTTCAGACTTTCGAGTTTGGTGTTTTGACCGCGGCGCCCTAACCTAACAATCTAGTCGATAAACAAGCGATAAAAATACATTCAATGATAATAGATAGATAGGCACCTCATTAAGTCTTTACTGTAACATGTTAACCCCTCAGCTTATTTCTTAACACATATATCTCAAAATGGCGGATCATAAATTCAAATATGGTTTCATAATGATGCTTTCTTTCACTAGAAGCACCAACTCAGTTGCAAACATTCGAACCTACGTCCATCGACGCTGTGTCCGAACAGGCTATCAACTAAGCCATCATCGCTTCAACTTATAGGCGGTATTATTATTAATTAAGTATTATTTAATTAAATAGCATTCAATTGAAGAATATTAATTTTTAATTTAACTTAAATAATAAAAAAACACACGTCACATTAATATGTACCTTCTGTATTTCCTTTCTTTATATATAGACATCGAATTTAGGAATCGACTCCTAGCGGCGGTTTTTTTTTTTTTTCGAACTGACTACGCTATTGACCAAGGAAGGTCTTAACAG
>MU158730.1:626812-680417 GCA_015888305.1 Antheraea pernyi | reverse complement strand
CTCAAGGGCTCCACGCCGAGGGATCGGACCTAGGCTTGAGCCGCTGCCGAGGGGGGCCTAGTCTGGTGTGCGGGAGCGAAATTTACCCCCAGACCACGGCGGCGTGATCTGTGGTTACGCGGGCGTGGGCGTGAGCACGCTCTGTTTAGAGAGACAGGCTGGTACTGATCGTTCACTGCCGTTATTTCATCGGGAGGGTCGGTAAAAATATGTCGCGGGAGGGGTGAAATCTGAATTGAAACCTAACTGTAATACGACCGGGCGGTGATCTGAATCAAGTTCGTGTACGACTTGTATGAGTCGTACCCGAAGCGTGATATTTTTTAAGAGAGCTATGTCTAAGACTGACGGGCGACAGTTGTCTTGATAGTGTGTGGGTTCCGGAGGGGCTATGACGTCAAATGCGAGGACCCTACCTAGTTTGTCGAGTATCCTCCCGTTACGAGAGGTTCTCGGACTATTCCAGATAACGTTCCCGCAGTTGAGGTCCCCCGCTATAATAACTGAATCTCCTAAGTTGAGCAGCGCTCGTAAATCTGTTTGTAACAACTCTTTGTTCGGCGAGAGGTACGCGGACACTAATACAATGGACGGATGACCGGTCATACCTAACGTACATACTGATACTTCCATATTGGTTAGAACGGGCGGATCTATCGGCATGCAATATAACGAACGCCTATAGTAAATTAAGGTGCCGCCCCCGCGGGTGACACGGTCATTTCTAACTATGTTGTAGTTCGCGATTCTGGGATTGCGCATTTTCGGTTTTAAAAGCGTCTCCTGGACGAGGAGAACGTCAATCTGTCTATCGCGTAAAAAGGCAGCTACTAAATCGCGCTGTGTCCTAAGAGATCTCGCGTTAAAAAACGAAAGAGATAGACCGCGCGGTTTTATCCTATTCATAGCCGTGAATTTTAATTAATTGAGTTTAAATTCTGGGAACGAACGATACGGTGTAAGCTCGCAGCAATACTCGGGTATTGCGCGAGCACGTTGAGCTTGCCCAAATCCTCCTCGGCCTGGAGGGCCGCGTTGAAGTTTAAAACTTCTTGTAGATCGTGCTCCCGGAATAGCTGGAAAAGCCAGCTCTCTCCGGTGAGCCCCATAGAGAAGGCGGGCGCGGCGCGTGTCGGCCGTGCCTGCGGGATAGGAGCCTGAGGCTTAGGAGCCTGAGGCCGGGGAGCCCAGGGGGCCAGAGGGGCCCGCCCGGGTTTTGGTGCGCGCGGCACAGAGGGTGGCGCGCGCGGAGTGGACGCGGGCGCTGCCGGGGCGCGAGAGGCACCCGGCAGGCCAGGGAAGGCCTCCACGGACATGAGAGGCGGAGGCGGAGGGCGGGCGGCGCGCACCGGTGCCCTAGGTGCCTGTCGCGCCTGGCGAGGGCGTTGTGTTCGCGGTGCGCGGGGACAGCCGCGATAGTTCGCGGGGTGGCCCGCGTTACCGCACAACACGCAGCTGGGAGGTTCTGGGGTGTCGGGAGTGCGCACGCACTCCTTAGTGGCATGATCCCCTAGGCACTTAACGCACCTGGGGCGGAGATGGCAATTCCTCGCCGAGTGGCCATAACTTTGGCAGTTATGACACTGCGACGGGGTATGAGTTTTTCGTGGCGGCTCCACGGTGATGCCGCTGAGACCACAGACTGAGGTGAGGCTAAAGATAGCCTTACCCTCTAAGGTACGGTCAAGGAGGACTAGAACCATGTTGTAAGGGGCGCGGGTGCGTGGGTGGTACATCCTATGTACCTCCCGAATCGGCAGATTTTTCTCCTTAAGGGAGGCGTTGACGTCGTCGACTGAGATCTCAGCCGGGACGCGACGAAGTACTACGCGAAGGAGTCGTTCCTCCTCTAATGCGAAAGTGAAAAAAGCTAACTTCGATTCCCTAAGGAACTTAGTTAGCGCACGGTGGTCGCTTATGGTGGGACACTTAACTTGAATGCCCGCCGGAGTGCTAAGGGCGGACGTGTAATTAATTTTCAAAACTTTGAGCTTATTCGAGATAGAGGTCCACTGGGACTTATCTTGAATCGTTACAGGGGGAGGTGGGCGGGGCTTCTTAGCCGCTACGGAACCCGATGCATCTGTCTGAGAGAGCGAGACAGAGGAAGAATTGGGCTTGCTCGCCCGCGGTCTTACGTTTGCCGGTATAGCCGGCACCCGAACGCCATCTATATTGGCGCATTTCTCGACCGGGCGTGCGGAGCCCTGGTCGGAGTCTGAAGAACGCGATCCGCGGCGTTTTTGATAGGTGACGGTTTTAAAACCGTCGTCTACGTGCGCAGAAGGCGCGGAGTGCGCTGAGGGCGCGGGGGTCGCGATTATTTCGGAGGTCGCGGTCGCGGGCAGCTCGTCGGACGCCGCCACGTCGAGCTCCATATCGGAGCCGGCCTCCGAGCTGGAGCTCGGTATGGGGATTTGTGAAATCCCTCTATCTACGTCGTTCAAAGCGGATTGCGGCGAGAGGGCCGCGAAAGAGTTAGCGGTCGCGACGCGAGAGACGTAATGCGTGTTCTCGGAGAACAACGCAGCAAAGTTAGCGTACGCGGTCGCGACGTCCACGTTCGGACCCTGCTGAAGCAGGTAATCGCGGAACCTAGCAGCATGTTCTAAATCGGCCATCCCGGTGACCTGAGGGGGGAGGGGGCCGCGAAACAACCTCCCTGCCTGAGGGGCAGGGGGCACGCCAATCGTAAGTTATGGGACTATATCGAGTCCGGATTAATAGAGTTGTTTAAATTGAAACAAAAGACGAAAATAATACAAGAAATACGGCCGCGAGACAAGTAAATAAAATGTGTAAATAGACAACAAATAAATAAATAGATAATTAAATAAATAATTGAAAAGTAAATAAATATATAAAGAAATGACTGAAGGATTAAAGAAATACGTAAATAAATAGATAAATAACTAAGTAAACAATTAAGTATACCAAGAAATAAATAAGGCAATAAATAAATACAAAGGAAGGGTCTCACTCAATTCCAAGAAACAGAACGCAGGTGTGTCGGATCGGAACAATGATAACTGACGTCACTAAATCACGAGTATCGCGCAGCAAAGCGGACAACCATTCCCATTGACGGCCCGATCGGAACTCCCCTAGCGGCGGTGTTTTTTAAAAGGCCGTCAACGCCGTTGCGTCTCCCCTGGTATTGCTAGTGTCTATAGACGGCGGTGACCATTTACCAGCAGGTGACCGGTATGTTCGTTTGTCTCCTATTATATAAAAAAAGACATGACATGAATATAACATACTTTGTAAAGATGCATTTGACGGTAACAGAAGACAGAATAAAAAAGTTACCAACAATACAACTGAAAAATCCACATGTAATAAAAACAATGTAAGTAAATTTTATATATGTGTATGTTGTAATATTTCTTATGTCATAGGAGGCAAACAAACAGGTGGGTCACCTGACGTTAAGTGATCACCACCATAGACACTAACAACATTAGGGGAGTCGTAAGTGCGTTGCCAGCCTGTGTTTGGGGTGAAGGGAGGAGAGGACGGGAGGTGTGCCTCCGGCGCTCTCACTGACCGACCGAAACGCAACAATGCAAGCACTGTTACTTCACGTCGGTTATCGGTGACAGGGTGGTAGTACCCCGGGCGAGCCGACCCATTCATGCTTTTTTTTTTTTTTTATAGTAGCACGGCAAAATGACTGCCCTGTTCCCTATGGTAAGCACAGTACAATCCAAAAACAATGGCGACCACCTAGTGACACACTATCCATCGCGAGTCGCCGCTGTCATGCCAAACCAGTAATAGTTTCAGCGTGGCTCTAGCACCTTAAAAAATGTACCACCTACATATGTGTATGTTATGTTCACTTATTATTATTGTACACCCACCCTACTTAAGTACAATAAGGATATTCGAATTTGTGCAATATTTTTTGTTGCAGACAGCAAGTCTAGTTCATTTGCAATTCATTAAGTTTGAATGATATCACACATCCAACCCATTAGCGTTTGTTCTACCCGTAAACACAGTAGCGGGGGCGTGAACGTTGCCCACTCACTGTCACCGTATTTCAATGTCAATATCATTTGATATTGCTCATAATATCTACAGAAATCAGAAACTGTCGACATGTAATATTAAATATATTTTTTATGTATTTATTAATGTGGTAGGGGAAAAAGTTAGGGGTTCACTTCATCGATGACCTCGACATGCTAGTGAAGCATCACCGATGAGCTCGCGGTATTGCGCTTGTGCCATACACTGTATACAGGGTTATTGGTAATTTGACATATTCCCGTCAGGAGGTGATAGGGATGACTATATGTGATAATTTTAACCCCATTGTAATCCACACTATAAATATGAAAATTCAAAAGGGAACATATTTCATTTTTTTGAGTTTTCACTTCTGTCTGCACTATTAAGATTGTTCGACTTTTTAAGTGAAACTTCTAATGGGACTTCCTTCTAGTTGCGTTAAACGTTTAACGCTACCATGGAGGGGGTTTGAAAGCACTGTTGCGTTAAACGTTCAACGCTCCTGCAGACGGGCAATAGAAAGGGACAGAGCGAGAAAAATATTCAAACGTTTCGTATCTTACTTTAGTTATCATGATCCCATTGTAAATGGTATAGATTTGGATATTTCTCCACTCGAAAATGATAATTAAAAGATGCGACTGTGAATTGTAACTTGTAAGCGATGTTAATAAAGTTTGTCTTAAAGAAACAATATAATTTCACTATAAATCAAATTCTATCCCTTCCTATTTTTATTACCACATTACGAAGTTTCACTCCTTCTTCTTCTTCCCCTCCACGCACTATTTTTTCATGTTATTATTTATAATCCACTACAAGTCTGCATAATGACCAAATCATATTACGCGAAATACAACGTTACACAATACGCTATCAAATAACACGGGCTTCAAAATAAAAACCGCCACGTCAGACTATGGATTCCACTAAAAACGCGATGTTGAAATTAAATGGCACTACTTCCACTAACATTATTCTATGGATGTACGAGCGAGATAGATATAATAAAATGCCTCATTAGTTTTGTAACTCTTAATATTTTATTACTCAACTGAAATTTTGAATTTATACTTTCAAGTGTCCAGAGAAGGACAGGGGGTACTTTTCTTTAAAAAAAAAGTAGTGTTCCAAACATTGACATATAAAAACCCAAGACACACAGTCTCGAATAAAAGTAGCGCTCAAAACCGGCCGCAAAAACTCCCGAATATACACACGTGGTTATAGTTATGCGATAAACTTATGATTTTTGCAAATTCAACGTTACCTGAATGATTTAAAATTGTTTGTACTAGGACGCAAGCGAGGCGAGACTATTTGAAATTGCTGCATAATCCAAAATTATGCACTCATTTTTGTGTGCCGGCTGTGAGACATTAAATGTGCGTTTTGTGTTTTTGTATATCAATGATAACAAAGGAATAAAAAGAATATACTTTACTACGTTAACGCGAGCGATGCCACTGGCATAAGCAAATCTATACATCTATCCATTCATATAATAAGAATGTAAATGTAAAAGTGTCTGTACCTTTTAGGTTTTTGTAAAAAAAAATGTTGCAGATGTCTGTCTCTCTGTTTGTATGAACACGCATCACTGTTAAAGTGCGTTCACGATAAAAACACCACTAAGAAAATCATAAAGCATATCCTTAAGTAACATATAGTCTTGGTTTCATTAAAATCGGTTCACTCTATCCAAAGTTATTGTAATTTTGGAAGACAGGACTTAAGTACGAAACATGTAGATTGAATTAATACATTCAGATGATTTTGTGAGGTAAAGTTTGTGACGTTGTGAGTTTGTGACGTTGTGAGTTTGTGACGTTGTGAGTTTGTGACGTTGTGAGTTTGTGACGTTGTGAGTTTGTGACGTTGTAAGGGGTAATCTCAAGAACTACTTGTCCGATTTGAATAATTCTTTCAGTGTTATATAGCTCATTCATCGAGAATGGTTATAGGCTATATATCATCACGCTAAGGCTAACAGGAGCGGAGCAACAATGAAAAATGTTTTAAAATCGGGGTATTTTTTCCTTTTCAGAGCTTCCGCTGCGTCTTAGCCCAAAATAACTATTCCACGCGTGCGAAGTCGCGAGCAGAAGCTATTAACTAATTATATTATCTATAGTCTATACTAATATTATAAAGAGGTAAAGTTTGTGAGGTTGTAGGGCGTAATATCTTGGGAGTCGGAGAAAAATGGTCGAACGAAAACGTTTGTTACGAACGCTACCTTCATTCTAGAGAAAGGTTGTAGCTTGACAATGCCTATTACCGCCCAACGAAGTGGGCACGGATAGGCTGGTTAATATTATAAAAGTGAAAAATTTGTTTGCTTGAACGCGCTAATCTCAGGAACTACTGATCCGATTAGAAGTCTTATTGCAGTGTTAGATAGCTCATATATCGAGGTAGGTTATAGGCTAAATATCATCACGCTAAGACAACGGAGCACCGATGAAGAATGTTTCAAAATCGGGGTTAACGTACGTATTATTTAAAAATGTTTTCAACTGCTACGTAAACGAAATCGCGAGTTAAAGTTGGCGTTAGACGAAGAACGTAGACGTTAGACACGTAGACGAAGTCGCGGGCAGGAGCTACTTTTTTATAAAGATACAAATGCAGACAAAATCGTAGTACAAGTCTTGAGATGCGTTTTGTGAACTAAACCGAACCGTGTGAATCTGCTCCCAAAATACTCCTACGCGTATGTTTGTGAAAGTAAGCTAATTTTATTCAAGTTTTATGTACATCTCGGCCTTCGCTATACATTAAAATGAAATCCGTTCGTAATAACAAGCTCATCCAAAACGTAACAACGAGGTCACCTTCAATATTATAATGACTGTATGAATGTATGTTGAATTTTTCTTGTATTACACATACTAACATTATACCCGAAAGTAACAATGTCTGTTTGTTGTAGGTTTTGTTGTTGCTCATGCAAAAAATGTAGGTGGTTTTAATTGAATTATTAATCTTTTTCATGATCTCTTAATCCAGCTATAGAGCGTATTAGTAATATATTAGTAGGGATAAATAACTATCTGCGACTGATCGCGTTTACATTTAAAATTTAAAAAAATGTAAGCTTTTATCGGCAAAATAATTTTATGAAATCGGATCAATAATTACAGAGATTATTTCCAAACAACAAACAAACTTACCCTCTTTATAAAAATATATAGGTATCACTGCGTAAATAGAAAACAACATAACTAATAAGAACATAAATCTCCGCATCGCAAACGAGTGTTATCTGATTTTCTTGTTTATATCGCAACACGGAAACAACTATCATATTAGGTTGTTCAATTAGTAAAAATTGATGAATTTTATAACACCTTGAAGCGAGAGAAAGTTGCTTCTGCAATAACACATCAGTACCAAAAATAACATACATTTAGCTCAACACAGGGCAGCATTGAGGAATTTTGTTAGGGTCCCATAACATCGTATTCATATTATATTAATGTTATATTATAACATATATATATTAAATATTAATTAATTATATAAATATAAGCAATGTGATTAAAAAATTTGTATTTTCTGGGAGACGCAGAAAAAATCAAGGTTATAGTGTCGAAAACAATTCGGATTATAGAAAAAAAATACGTATTTGTTACGCTCTAATCATAACATATACATATAAGAAAACAGGGCTTTCTTTGTGGGTGCACACAATGCCCTTAAAGGGAATTTAGAAAATATCGAAAAATTGCCATATAAATTGAAAAAGAATGAAAGACTTTTTTAATATGTCAAATTTATCGAAATGCAAAATGTAATCCATCTTTCTTTAACAGTTACCGCGTTGCGCAGAGGTTTATATCTGTACCAGAGGGCGTAAAAAATTATGGACTTATAAATTTCGAAAACTAGCGTGCCCCCAATAAAGAAGTGACAAAGAAAGCCTGTAAAAGAATAACTAACTAACCGACAAACACGCAGCCTAAAAACTACTGTGGCTAGTAGTACCGTTGAATATTCGTATGCGGATTTCTTTTATACTGTAGGTGAACACAGAATTATTTCTAGAAATTCAACCCTTAATACGGTGAAATAGGGGGCAAAAGTTCGTATGAAAATCCGTCATTTTTCCCTTAAACTATTCAATTGTAGTATTAGACTTAGGATTACAATTTTCAGCGGTCTTTGCCTTTTAATCAGGTTACGCCTCTTTTATGGGATGAGAGGTTTATAGAAAATGTTTAGTATATTTTTATTTTATATTAATTTATTATTTTATTTTATAATAATATAACAAAAAGTCTGGTTAATAATTCGTTTGACAGAAATAATAGTTACCTCTCCATAATAGCAATGCGAATATTAATTCAGTAGACTATATATATCTTAATTCCCAAATTGTAACATTATTAACTAGATGCATAATTTTATAGCCCATATAATATTCATTATAAACAGAACAAAAATTATTGCAAAAACCTTGCTTGCGTTTACAAGTTCGGGCGGTCAGGGCCCTATATATAAACCCAACTCCGTTCTTGTACAGACAGTATTCATTCGGAGGGTAACGGTATCCGTGGCTAAGATGGTAGTGTTTGTAAGTAAAACCTGTTCAACAACACAAGCAAGCCCCATTGTTAATTATTCAACTAGGTACTTCATAAATACCACAAACGTGTAACCTATTATAGTTTTCTAGTTGAAATATCTATTTACTACGGAGTTCAGAGTTACATTAAAGCTAATTAACCAGTGATTGAGATATAGAAAATAGGTATTCTAAAGGCAAAAACTTGCCAGTCTTATTTTGTAATGAAATCAAAAACATTTTATTATGAAATCAAAAACATTTTATTCAGTTTCGGCCATGAGAAGACCTTAGGAACGTCAAAGCTACCACCGCGTACCGGTTCGGAAAACGATCCAATCATCGAGAAGAACCGGCAGTCTGTCAGGAAAACCAATAATAAACACTCTGAAGGCACTGTAACTATTTATCCTGGCAGAGCTTCGCCTTACAGTAACTTCCACATAGGAGTGCGTGCAGATCAGCGACATCTTACCCTTTATATGCTGAACTCCCACCAATGTAGTCTCACACCGGGGTGAATAATGAATATCCGACCAATAGCGTTCGAGGTCATTAGTAACAACCCCGATAAAGTCAATAGCGCGGTATCGCAGGTCAATAGTGGTTCCCCGGGTGGCGTTGTAGTCTCGCCTCTCGGGTATGTCATAGCGGTACCGGACGTAGTCATTAACATTATATTCGTTTTTGGTGGATGCACAGAGATGAACGTCGTATCCAGACGTCACCACCGTTCACGTATTGATCCACCTTATAATAGACAATAAAACCCACTTGACATGATGCTTGAAATCATCAAATCATTTGACATTCATTATGTGTGATAATGCGTTTGTGAATATATTTTCTTTATTTCCCGTTCAACTGACATAAGTGTTTGCTTGAATTCTTCCTTGCTGCAGTGAAATAGGTAAAACAAGTTGTAAACAAACAAACCGTTCAATAGAGAATAGGATAATTAACGACATATCTATACATATGTTTAAAGCTGATCTCCATTTGGAATAGAGACAATGTTGTTATTAAAAGAGTTTACTTTTTAAATATATGAGATGTCTATATCTTTGCATATATATATATATATATACACCTTTATACATCTTATGTGCCTAAATTGACGATACATGCATCTATATATGTATCAAATTAGTATATATCCTGAAGTTTTTACACAAGTTTGTCTATCAAGTAATATTGGCTATGGCTGAATAGGAATACTTAATTACTGACGCAAAATTACATATTCTATTTTTAATTAAACATATTCTCTACATTTTATTCGTGTATGAATACATTAATATACATTGCTGCATAAAGAAAAGTTTAAAAACAACTTTACAAATTTAAAAAAGTCGAGGCCGTTATAAAGGAATACCGACAGAAGTGAAGACTCAAAACAATGGAATAACTGTGTTCTTTTTGAATTTTTAAATCAATTATATTCTGAATTAATTAATTTAATATATTAATATTAGTCTGGTTTTTACATCTATTGGATTTCAATACAAAATATCAATATTACAATGTACACAGGTCGTTATACTAAGCATCGCTAGTCTGACGCAAGCGCAATACGTCACAAGCATGTCGAGATCATCGGTGACGCGAACCTATAAGATTTTCCTTTAGCAAAATTCGTTCAAAGCGGCTAAAGAAGTTTTTACTTTAAAAAAAAATCATCAAGGATAGTATCTGCATAATAACTTCGCCTGTCTTTAATTATTTTTTTTCGAACTGTCTACGCTGTTGACTCAGCAAGGTCTTAACAGCTTCACCGGACTACCCCTGTCTTTAATCAATTCAGCTCTTCGGTCTATTTTATCATTAACAATTATGATTGTTGCCACAATTTCATTCATCAGTTCATTTAACTATAAAAACTACGAAATTCAGACACCTGATTATAATTTACGCTTTATTTGTCTTTGATGTTTCCACCATTGGCATATAAAAACTGGCCGCAAAGATTCCCCAATATACATACGTATAGTCCGCGTCAAACTTTTTAACCGCTCTGAAGTAGATGCGCAGAACTCAAATTTTGGTCCACCCAACCAGGTGATTAAACGTTATTTGGATTTTATTATAGCTGACAAATACATAATGTGGCGAACTGTTAATTTTCTAGCTTTGTCTATTGTTCAGCTACCATTGTCCATTTCTAGTTTTTACTGTTGTATTATTACCTCAGTAATGATTCAATTTTTATTATCTGTTCATTTTTATATCTAATATTTTACAAATATTCTATATATATGTAAAATGGTTTATATAAATTAGCTGTCAAAGCGTTTACAAGATGACACAATCGAAGTCGTATCTTTATTCTACGAAATCTTTTGAAAGTTGTAATGTGGCCGTTCTACTGCCACATTCTTATTACTTAATGTAATAGGCAAATATCTCCTTGAATCATAATTGATTAAAAATGTACTATACTACACGTATAATATCGTAACATAGATGAATAAATGTCAATGTATTTAACATCTTATGGTAATATTTTGAATTTGTTTTGTATTAACTTTCTTGTACTATGCGCAAAGCAGAATTCAGAGCTACATTCAGAGTGGCCATAACATTTGACGCAGACTATACGACAAACTTATGATTTTGCAAATTCAACCTTACCTGAATGATTTAAAGTTGTTTGTACAAGGACGCAAGCGACGCGACACTATTTGAAATGACCGCATAATGCACGCAATAATTTTTGTGCGCCGGCTGTGAAACGTTAAGTGTGCATCTTGGGTTTTGTATATCAATTTTCATATTCTATTGAAATATAAACATTAATGTGATATTTTAGTATTGACCCTCGATGAGCAACTCGCTCCGTGCCTGCGCAAATATTCAATTGTATAGTAACTGTACAAACCGGGAAGTGTGAGCAAGACAAACTCGTTTCTTGCGACCTGCAAGGTGGTGTCAGGTGTTTTTGAGATCGACTCGACGCCAGTGGAATGGATGTAATTACGTTTACATTTTTTTTTCTTCTTTAACCTTTACAGATAATATCTACTTGTACGTAATACCATAAAATTCCTTCATACTGTTAGATTTTCCGATTGTATAAACTGTTGGTGAGTGCCTGGTCAGCATTTTTGGCTCAAGAACGTAAATGTATAAGGAATTCATAGTTAGTTCGGGTCGGATAGCGAAGTAGTGAATCTCTCCTATTTTGATAATTATAACTTAACTAGCGAGCCCGGAAGACTTTGTCCCGTCCTGATTATAAAAAAAATCCTTGACAAATTATATACCAAAACCTTTCACATGAATCACTTTATCTACTGGTGAAAACCGCAAGAAAATCTGTTCAGTAGTTTATGAGTTTATCGCGAACAGACAGACGCGATAGGGGACTTTGTTTTATATTATGTAATTGATGATGTGTATTCAAATATCTTTTTTAGAAAGATGCGAGTTTTTCTCATTATAACAATACGAATTTGAAGATTTTATAATTACCCGAAAACATTGGACATAAACACTGAAGAAGTTTTAAGTTGGGAATACAAAACTTCTTACAATCCACGCTAATATTATAAATGCGTGGTTAACTCGCGTCTGTTTGTTACCTTTCCAGACTCAAGCGATGAACCGATATTAATTTAATTTAACACAGATAGATTCCGACGGCACTTTCGTAGTTGATGCTATAAGGAGTAACTTGAGTTTCATCTTCTATACATGTAACAAGAATGTATATCTACATAACTATACTTTTAGATTTTTGTAAAAAAAAATGTTGCACTTATCTAGGAATAAGTAGTATAATACATTGCAATTAATTTTAGAAATGTCTGTCTGTCTGTCTGTTTGTATGAACACGCATTACTGCTAAAATACTACGTCCATGATAAAACCTCTTCAAGAAAATTATAAAGCATTTCTTCAAGTAACACTTTGTCTTTATTTCGATAAAATTGGTTATATAAAAAGGTTATTGCACTTTTCTTAAGTAAATAAGTAAATGAACTTAATACATTCGGAAGACTTTATTAATCGCAGTATTTTTTTACATAAGGTTTCACGCGGACGAAGTCGCGGTCACAGCTAGTTTACATTAAATGGTACATGCAAATATAATAGAGTAAAGAAAAAGAAGTAGTATCTAGTAACTATCTATACAAATAAATGAAATTGAAAAAGTATCTATTTGTGATGTGAAAATAACACCTTTTTACTAAATACATATGAAAGTACATACGCGTATTTATAACCAAAAAGTTTTTATTTATTTTTTGCTAAATTCCACGCAGACACAGTCGTGGGTAAAAAAAGCTGGTAATATAATAGTACAAGTACAGTTCGCGACAATTTTTTAAACCCTCTGAATATATTAATAATAATAGTCGGAGTTCCGATTTTTTTTTTTCGAAATGACTACGCAATTGACCTGGCAAGGTCTTAACAGCATAACGTGACTACTAAGGCGAACGCTTAAGGCACTCAGCCGATTTTATTTGACAACTAGCTCAAGGGTGCACGGCACACCTCGGCTCGGGCTGTTGCCTGATACATGCAATTCATGACCTATCCGAGCTAAGCTAAGTTGAGACCAGAAGCACAGTATAAATATAAGGGGCAGTACGGAAACTACCTACAAACGCTCGAAAACGGCACACAAATATGCGCGTAGACGAGAAGTTTTAAAAGGAATACTCTATGGATAGCACCGCGAAAACCTCATAGGGCTCTCATCGATGCGCATGTTTGCATGTTTGCATGTTTCACGTGCCGGTACGAGCATTTGTAGGTAGTTTCCTTCTTTTTTTCTCGAACTGACCACGCTATTGGCCTTTTTGGAGGCCTCTACAGCTACACCGGACTACTAAGGCGAGCGCTTAAGGCACTCAGCCGATTTCATTTGGGCAACTAGCTCAAGGGTGCACGGCACACCTCGGCTTGACTGTTGCCTGTTACATGCAATTCGCGATCTATCTTAGCTAAACTAAGTTAAGCTAACTATTCATACAGATATGAGTTATTGAAACATACATGTGTACCAGGCATGCGTGTCTCAATAACTCTTATGTGTATTTTGTGTCGGAAAATTTTCTGAACTATTTCAGTTCGATACGGGTAAAAAAGAAAAAACCCATCCACTTTTTATGTGTAAGCGTGTGAGCGTGCACGTGTGTGGAGGTGATATGTGTACTGTTGTTGCAGTGATGTATTGGTGTGTCACTGTATCGCGCGGGCAACGTACTCAAGGGCTCCACGCCGAGGGATCGAACCTAGGCTTGAGCCGCTGCCGAGGGGTATAGGTGGTTTCCGTACGACCTCTTATATTTATACTGTGCCCGGAGGAAGCCGTAGACAACTTTTCAAACTTCTTTATACTAGAAAATATTTAGAAGAAGTAGCGGGAAGTATTAACTTTTATAACAATTCGAATACTGTCACAATATACGCTTCGCAATTTCGCAATGTACCAGTCCATTTTAATAGTCCATAATGAATTTAGACTTGCAAAAACAACTTTTAACATTATATAAAAATACATCTTGTCTTACATTCTGTTTCTCTTATTGCTAAATATTTATAATATGTAATCATAAAATGTTACGCGGACCGAATTTAGATCTTACAGATTCATATCATTGAAATAATTAGTTGCTGCCCGTACTTAATAATGAAGCTGCGTATTTACTTAACATACATATTATATAATATTTTTCCACGTTGTTATATTCATGAAAATTTGTAAGTATTGACATTCTAACACTGATAATATTATACCATTTTTTTTCTTTTTCGAACCGACTACGCTATTGACCAAGCAAGGTCTTAACAGCTTCACCGGACTACGAAATATTATACCAGTTTTGTTATAACTCAACCACTTACTACAAGGAATGCTAATAGGAAACAAAGAAGAACACACAGTACATAGGTACTGTTTGCATAGACAAAGAAGAAAACAGTATTGTTTTGTCACGTCCGTAGTTACATGTAATTTTCGTCGAAAGAAATTTATATGTACCCGTACATACAAATATTAAATACACAGTCCCACACGATAACAGTATAGACCAGGGATTCCCAAAGTGGTCGATATAAACGAAAATTGACTATGGAGGACGAAAAGGACTAAAAATCGACCACTATTAATAGTTAACTCAGTTATTTGAAACTTTCAAGATACTGTACAAATTATGTTACGTGTAACAACTTGATGTTAAAATGACTAACAATATATTCGAGTAGGAAGTATCATTGTTGTACTTTTTAAAAACTTAACAAGCCAAGAAGCGTACACAAGTTCATACAAGATGAAAAACTCAAAAGTCAATAAGCGTACACAAAGTGAAAAACTCAACTAGTCAATAAGCGTACACAAGTTCACACGAGGTCAAAAATCAACAAGTCAATAAGCGTACACAAGTTCACACAAAGTGAAAAACTCAACTAGTCAATAAACGTACACTAGTTCACACGAGGTAAAAAATCAACAAGTCAATAGGCGTACACAAGTTCACACAAAGTGAAAAACTCAACTAGTCAATAAGCGTACACAAGTTCACACGAGGTAAAAAATCAACAAGTTAATAAGCGTACACAAGTTCACACGAGGTGAAAAATCAACAAGTCAATAAGCGTACACAAGTTCACACAAAGTGAAAAACTCAACTAGTCAATAAGCGTACACAAGTTCACACGAGGTAAAAAATCAACAAGTCAATAAGCGTACACAAGTTCACACGAGGTGAAAAATCAACAAGTCAATAAGCGTACACAAGTTTACACAAAGTGAAAAACTCAACTAGTCAATAAGCGTACACAAGTTCACACGAGGTGAAAAATCAACAAGTCAATAAGCGTACACAAGTTTACACAACGTGAAAAAATCTACACAAGTTCATACAAGATGAAAAACTCAAAAGTCAATAAGCGTACAAAAAGTGAAAAACTCAACAAGTCAATAAGCGTACACAAGTTCACACAAAGTGAAAAACTCAACAAGTCAATAAGCGTACACAAGTTCACACGAGGTGAAAAATCAACAAGTCAATAAGCGTACACAAGTTCACACAACGTGAAAAAATCTACACAAGTTCATACAAGATGAAAAACTCAAAAGTCAATAAGCGTGTACAAGTTCCTTCATGCAAAATGTTTTTTTTTCGAACTGACTATACGCTATTGGACCGATGGGTCTTCACAGCTTCACCGGACTAAAAACCTGTTCTGTATTTGACGCATACACGCTATTTAAAAGTAATTCGGCACTTAGGATATGAGGTTTTAGTTCATTTTGTCCAAAATAGTTTGGGAATCTCTGCTATAGGTTCCCGGACTTTTTTTCTCATAGACCAATTTAAAAATTTAGCTGGTACCAGTGGACCCCTGCAACTACATCTCTACTATATTTACAAAACTCGACAAAAAATGTGAAGGTTAGTTCTAACTATGGACCTTTGCGTTGTGTCTGAGTTCCAACCACGAATCAATAGTTTTAAACAAAAAAAAATGGATTAGTTGATTAAGTAATTGATTGTCCGGATTGAAAGTAGCGGACGGCGTACAGGACACGTTGTACTGAATACGGAATATACAAATTTTTACAAGTAACAATCGCTGAGCTTCTTAAAATATTATCTGCCTACATTGATAGGTAAATTCAAGCCAACATTTTAGCTCTTATCTATCGAAACCAGATAAATTTTCATGGACCCTAGACGCATTGTGAACCACATTTTTTTTTGTCACGCCAACGTATACCCCGTGGATTTTCTCGTGGACCCTTGGGGTCCACCTAGACCAATTTGGAAACTAAGGATATAGACTCACTCACGCCTTATGGTGCTGTAGTTATAATATGCTTGGAGATTTCGGCCTATTGTTTCTCTTTGTATTATTCAGGCAGGTACATTTGAGCGTCCGAGCCGAACCTGAGGAGATGGGTCGGGGGACCTATCTCCTCATTGCAAAGGTGAGGCTGTCGAGGGGAGACGACTGGTTGTGTACCCAGTAGTCTCTCTATAGTAGGACGAAGCGCGTTAATTTCCCTATTAACTTGGCTCCATACTAATATCAGGTGAAATTCAACGCTAAATCTTATGTAGCAAAGAAAACATAGTGGCTTGATGAAAAAGATATTCACACTTGAGACAACGCGTGTGAGTATTAAATTATGTACTCTTTACTTGTTAATTGACTGGCGCTTCACAAGGCCGTACAATCGCGCCGACATGCCGCCGGCAGGTCGACGATCCGGATCACCGTTATTGTTACTTTCGCATCGTTCTGTTTGCGTACTGCGAAAGGCTACAGGCTACTGGACATTTGAACTGACCTTTTAAATAATCTTCGCTTTCTAAGGTACGGTTTGATTCGGCCGTTGATTCACAAGGCCGGTGTGAAATTGGTCGGGTTATACTTGTAGTCGACTGACCAGTGACGTAATAAGATAACAAAACATAAGGCCGATGAAAAAGCTACAGAAACTGAATATACTACACCAGCGGGCAAGACGGACGTTGTCCCACCCTGATAATAAAAAAAACCTTGACAAAATTATATACCTAAACCTTCCTAATGAATCACTTTATCTACTTGTGAAAACCGCATGAAAACCCTTTCCGTAGTTTTTTAGTTTATCGCGAATAGACAGACAGACAGACATGGCAGAGGACTTTAGATAAGCTGGATATAGTAAAAAACCGATATAATTTAATTTTTTTTAAATTTAAATGACGATTAGATTGGTCATTCCATGTTTCATGCTCACTAAGACATTAACAGTTTTTTTAGGTAATAGTGTTAGGTTGTAACAGTCCCAAAGCACATTACCGATTTGTCGGATAGTGAGTTCAAGAACCAACTCAAGTGGGTTTTAATATCTAAAGGCTATTTAGGGTGAATCATTATGTAAACGATGGTGACATCTGGAAATGACGCCCCTCTCTGTGCCTCCGTGAAAAACGATGGTAACTATCTATTTTGTAAAAACATGTTTAATGAAAAGATAAACCAGCATGAATTACTTGCCGTTTCTTCTCGATAACTCCAAAGCGTCTTCTCAGTGCCTAAATTGAATAAATTGTTTATTTTGATTCTTGATTAAAGTACTATGATCAAAACGCGGTTATAAAATTTGCTGCAACGCCTGTCGCTTCGGTATTATCTACTAACAAAAAGTGATTGATGAATATAAGCATCATATCACTATTTCTTTTTCACCACCGATATTGAGAATATGCCATCTTACTTGCACATTTTATCTAAATCAGTGTGGCGTTACGATATTACTTTACGTATGTGTGCGTTATCGTGCCATTTGTTTTGTCAAAATAACATGTAGGTCTAAATCTACAGATTTTTTTTTGCAGATGAGAAGAGTAACCTGTATACTGTTCTTTTCTTCATAAGTGTATGAAAAACTTTAATGTAATCGATTGATTAGCTATGACAAATAAATAAACACACATTTGCAATTTATAATATTAGTAAGTATATGGTTTTAATATATTAATTGATTACGCTTCACTGGCTGAAGTATCTTTTATAAATAAATCTTAAAAAGTCTCTTCAAAGATCGAATAATCTTAGTTATATTTATTTTCAATATAACAAGGTTGTACAAAGCGTCCATAAATAAAATTTCTGTTCCCAAGCGCTTTATCCGTCACTCCCTCCCACGCGCCGAATGCAGACTCATTCGAGTTGCCAATTTAAGAAAACCTTTCTCTTTTATACTTATTAATTCTATTAAAAATACATTTTCGTAAAGGAAATGACCATTAGTCGTGTTCTATAGTTGTTTCGCCATTTTGTATCATTTTAACGGCTCTTTGTATGCTTGATAAATCTAATAAACTCTTTGTTAGCGACATTTTCTTGACACAACGATGGCTCACCTGGAATTCGTAGTTGACTTTCGGTAAATATGATATTGCAATAAAAGCTTAGAAGAATAAAGTCAACGTATCATAATCACGTGGAAATTAAAGAATATTAGGCGCTTACATTGCTAAATATTAATAGATACTAGCTGTGCCCGTGACTTCGTCCGCGTGGAACGTAATATAAAAAACCAGTGATTAATAAAATCATCCGAATATATTAAGTCCATTTACTTATCTACTTTTCTCTCGTACTCAAGTCGCATCATCATTAAAATCACAATAACATCTGATAGAGTGAACCGATTTTAATGAAATCAAGACTAAATATTATTCGAGGATATGCTTCATGATTTTCTTCAGTGAGGTTTTTATCTTGAACGCTGTTCTTTAGCAGTGATGCGTGTGTGCATTATCAAGCTACAACTTTTCTCTAGAACTCAATCATATATATCTCATAATTAATGCAGCGTTCGTAAGAAACGTTTTCGTTCGACCATTTTACTCTGACTCCCCAGATATTACCCCCTACAACCTCACAAACTTTACCTCTTTATAATATTAGTATAGATTATAGATAATACAATTAGTTAATAGCCGCTGCCTGCGACTTCATCCGTGTAGTAATTGTTACTACTCTGGGATAACGCTGACACACAGCAAAATCTCTAAAAAAAAACATCTCGATTTTGAAACATTTTTCATCTGTGCTCCGCTCCTATTGGCCTTAGCGTGATGATATATAGCCTATAACCATTCTGGATGAATGAGCTATATAATACCGAAAGAATTATTCAAATCGGACCAGTAGTTCCTGAGATTAACCCTTACAACGTCACAAACTTTACCTCTTTATAATATTAGTATAGAAGTATAGATTTCAAGACACCAGCACCAATTTTTGTCACAAAAATGTTTACTTAACTTTAGATTAACATTCTTATTATATGTATAGATATGAAAATAATGTAATTACAATGAAATTGTACATAATATAATAAAACGTCGTCAAATTAGTCCTGGATAGTATATAAACCTGTATCTCAAGGATAACCAAAATTAAAAGTTTTGTCTTTAATATATCATTAAATTTTATACAATTTTATACTTTAACTAGCTGACCCGTGCAACTTCGTCTGCACCAAAACGGTTATCACCGGTTTCAATTGTATTTTTAAACCTAAAACCCGATTGCAGCCACACCTACCGTTTCCAGTTGTAAATCCAAACTATCAAGGGGTCACTCAAACATGTACCCAGATGTGAGAAATCTTTTAAAATAAGCCTAGAACTGAAATAAATGTAACACTACGGTTGACAGTTTCGTCTACATAAATGTTTCATATGTGGTCGATAATTACGTACAGAAATGTAATGTAGGCGTAGCTCAGTTGTAACGTACTGGACTTTATATGTCTCGACGGAGCCGACGGTTCGAAACACAGTGGTAATTTTTTTTGTTTTTTTTTTTAAGTAGTATATGGAAATATAGCTTAATTTTTTAGCTAATCTGTCTGCTATATATAGCACAAAGAAAATTTACCAAAATTCGTCAAGAATATCATGAACTACATTTTTTTTTACTTTCGTCCGTTATCCTGGAGAGTTCCTTGCATTTTATGAGATAAAAAGTATCCTAGATGTAACCTTGTAATATTAGTTATTACTGTGCCAAATCTCGTCTACATTGGTTCAGTACTTTCAGAGTAATACGTGCTTAAAGGGACAGACAAACAGGCAGATCCTGGAGAATCCCTTGCGTTTTATGAGAAAAAAAATATTCTAAATGTAATCTCGTAACATTAGCTATCATTGTGCCAAGTTTCGTCAAGATCGGTTCAGTACTTTCAGAGTGATGCGTGTTCACAGGGACAGATAGACAGACAGACAGACAAACAAAAATTTTAAAAGGGTTATTTTTGGCTTCTACATCTACAACAAAGCCTACCCCGATCAAAATTTTGAAAAAATATTTAATGTACAGATTTGGCCCTGCTACAGTTTTATTATAATATAGATTACGTGGAAAGGTCAATGTAGATATATATATAAATTGTCCTTTACGGCGTATTATTTCAATGAACATTATGGGAAATATCACAGACTTAAAATTACGCGCATCAACAAAAATTCGATGGTTCATCAAAGCCAAAGAGCCAAAAATGCATTACATAGCAGATGAATGTCTTCATCGCTTGAATCCTTAATAAAATCACATTATTATAAATACAAAAGTAATATTACAAATACGAAACGAACTCAGCCTGTCTGTCTGTATAAACTGGTAAAAAAAGATCTGGTATTATAGCTCTTTGAATATTATTCGTTAAATTTTATGTCGTTACTCAGACCGTGTACTTACAATTACCCTTATAAATTCCTTGCAGTCCTTATGGATTGTTAAATAATAAACAAAAACGTATAATAATATTAATATAAGACTGTATAATAAAATAGGGACAAAGCTGGCAACACAAACTATATCGGGAGACCGCCGGGGTAGCTTTTCGGCGGGATACCTTAAGGGTGGCTGTGGGTGGATGCTGTAGTGCGGCCTTGCCAACTTTGACCTTGAACTCTCTCACAAAGCCGGTTTTACTTGATTTACTGAATGTTTTGAGAAGTCCGACTTCTGCGAAGTCAATGAATCATTTTTACTAAAATATTTGGTAAAATAAAATATATACAAGCAAAAAGTGCAAAAAATATATCGTGATCGTGAGTATCTAATAAAAGAGAACGAGTGAATCATCAAAAAGCCCCCTTACAAATAGCTGGTAAAAGTTAATTATTTAGTAAAATCGTAACAAGGTTAATGTGTCTAGAAATCGTTGTCTTCATTGACTTACCATTTAAAAGCGTGATATCTTGGCCTTAGATGCATAAGGGCGTAAATTACAACTAGTTTATACAGTCTTAAGCCGGATGAGCACTGCGAGATTTTTGCTGCGCGGCGAAAAACGTGCGACTTTTTTATGTGCGACAAAAATAGCAAGAAACAGCAGCCACGACACTGAAACGTAATGCTGCATTAAAAGTATTCAGTTTCCAAATGGATTTAACAATAAAGCTTGCTTGTATTTTTGTTCTTATACGTAGAGCTAGCAAAATGCAAAACCTTTTTTAGATATATCATTGTATTCATTATTATTTTCAACATAAACATCAAAATTATTAATGTCACTATCAAAATTTTCATCCAGATTTGCAAAAATATAATTCGTAAAGCTATCGTTACTACAGAAATACACTATAATTATCTCTTTATATATGTTTGTAACTTACAATAACTTACTGTAACGTGCATGTCGTACCTACAAATGTATTTGAAAGAGCATTTCTGTAATTCTACATCTGTTTACAATTTTACGTTCCTTTAATTACAATATATAAGGTGCGTACAGAGCCACAGGTATCAGTTAGTATATTGTAACGTGATAGCGAAACGCCATACCACAGCATACATACAGTGAATATTTGCTTATAAAAAATTTGATTGTATTACCGCACAACAAAGAAATGATAACCAGTTGCAGAGTTTTCGTTGTTGCAGTGCGTTTAATATTAATTAAGCGCAATATAATTGAAACTATACGTCACAAATAATAGCGCGACATTGCTGCACCGCATTTTTAACGTACAACAAAAAACTCGTAACCCCGCCTCATATACAGGCACTATTCATAATTACTGAAATAATAAGCGATAATTTGCGCCTAGGTATTTATTACCTTAGTAACTTTCCCGTTGTAATATAAGAGTTGTTTATGCTGACGGTAGAAATGCTAATTGACTAACAATACTAACATGCATTTAGCAGCCTTCATACATTTAATTAGCTTTAAACCATCGATATTTCAGGTCATGCTTATCCACAATAATAACTCTTAAAGTGATGGACGATGAAGTATAATTAAAAATGTTTACTTTTTTTAATTTTATCTTCTTCATCTTTCTTTTTAATTGGTGGAATAGTAACACTTACCCTTGTAAATGTTGTATTTGAAACTTTTTAAAGAAAAACTTTTTTCCATCGCCTCAAACTTTTTCGTCTATCTATCGCATGTCGCATTACAACCGGCGCGCGGCCGCGAAGTAGAAGAAAGTCATTCGGCAGATCAGTCAAGGTCAATATGGCGGCGCCCATGGCTCAATTCAAAATGATTCAATAATTTAAATAAATATTGCGCTAGGTTTTTAACATGCGTCTATCATCTGAATAATTGTATTTATTTTGTATTAATATCTGATACGCAGATTGAAATTACAAATTATAGCTGGATAACTTGTCTAGGATTGACTTCCCAATATGATGCACATTTTCGAATTAACGAGTTAAGATGCGATTTTAATACCCTAAGACGAATAACTTTCCGAAACTGATCAGTTAAATGCTTACGATCCAAAAAATACACTTGCATCGTGGTTTCATAAAACCACACAACTTTTTTTATGTAATAGTAATGAATTCAAAGTTATTTTA
This sequence comes from Antheraea pernyi, assembly GCA_015888305.1. Taxonomy (NCBI): domain Eukaryota; kingdom Metazoa; phylum Arthropoda; class Insecta; order Lepidoptera; family Saturniidae; genus Antheraea; species Antheraea pernyi. The sequence goes on along the minus strand of MU158730.1, from coordinate 657,493 downwards.
ATTAATAATTATTAACGGTTTCGTCATGAAACGATCGTGCATGTAATGTATTCGATACAGTGAAGCGGCACGGTGGTTACTTTACTAATATAACACATTATAAAAATATTTTGCGCATACTCTTCCTAATTCAGATTCCGTGCGATTGTAACGCGTTCATACTATTTGGTTAGTTATATCGACATTATAAATATCATATAAGACGTGTCATAAGTTGCAAAATACAAAGTAAATTTACAACACTTTAAATTTTAACTACATAAAATAAAAAAGAGCCCTAGATGGATGACATGATTCTAGTTTTAGTGTGGTACTTAGTCTGGCTTGATAATCTAACGCCTTAGTTATCCAAATTGGTCCAGGTGTAACTCCAGGGGTCCACGGGAGACTCGACGAGGGTCTAAGTTGGCTTGAGACAAAAATGGCAGTTCACAATTTGTAAGCAGGGATTCACAAAAATTTCTTTTTTTTATATTATAGGAGGCAAACGAACAGACGGTGATCACCGCCGTCCATAGACACTAGCAACATCAGGGGAGTTGCAAGTGCTTTGCCAGCCTGTGTTTGGGGGGAAGGAGGAGTGGGGAACGGGGAGGGGGGAAGAGGAGATGGGCCTCCGGCGCTCTCACTGACCGAACGGAACGTAACGATGCAAATACTGTTAATTCACGTCGGTTTTCTGTGAGAGGGTGGTAATACCCCGGGCGAGCCGACCCATTCATGCTGAAACCAGTAGTAGCTTCAGCGTGGCTCTACCACTTCCTACCCTACCACTTCTCTGCTTACGATAGAGAAAAACTAAAATGTTGGCTTGACTACAACTATTAATGTAGGTAGATAACATTTTAAGAAGCTCAGCAAGTGTTTTTGTAAAAATTGCATATTTTATATTCAGTACAAAGTCAATCAATTCCCTTTTTTTTCGAAACCTATTAATTCGTGGTTGGAACTCAGTACGCAACGCAAATTTCCATAGTTAGATCTAATCTTCACATTTTTTGTCGAGTTTTGGGAATATGGTAGAGATATAGCTGCAGGGAGTGCACAGGAACCAGCTAAATTTGATCTATGAGAAAAAAATTCTGGGAACCTCTGATCTAATGTATGTCCACAGAAACTTTGATAAGCTGTATTTAATTAAAAAAAAAACATAATTTGAAATACTAGGAATAGTAACAAATTGGTCATCCCATGTTTCAGGCTCATTAAGACCAATAACAGCTTTTTAGGTAATAGTGTTAGATTTTATAACAAAGTTCAAACACCATTTTAAGTGGATTTTTACGTCTAAAGGCTATTATAGAATGGGATCAATATGTGAACGATGGTGACGTCTAGAAATGACGCCAGTCTCTGTGCATCCTCCAAAAACGAAACTATTGTTAATGACTACGTCCGGTACCGCTATGACACACCCGAGAGGTGAGACTACAACGCCACCCGGGGAACCACTATTGACCTGCGATACCACGCTATTGACTTTATCGGGGGTGTTACTAATGACCTCCAACGCTATTGGTTGAAGTTACCGGCTGTTCATTCACCCTGGTGTGAGACTACATTGGTGGGAGTTCGGCATATAAAGGGCAAGATGTCGCTGATCTGCACGCGTGATCCGTTAGTAGTCCGGTGAAGCTGTTAAGACCTTGCTAGGTCAATAGCGTAGTCAGTTCGAATAAAAAAAAAGATCTGCACGCACTCCTATGTGCAAGTTACTGTAAGGCGAAGCTCTGCCCGCCCGAGTTGATTACAATAAAATACAAAAATTACGTAACAAATCACACTCTGGCCTAAACAAGCTACATCCATATATAGTAAAGGATTATCACTTATACATCTTTTTTTTTTCAATGTCAATAACCTACCAACAGCAACACACGGTCAGTAAGGTCATCAAACGTTTAACACCAACATGTTACTCGCACATTAAATACAAACAAGGTAATATTGCAAGCGTTACTACAGCGAATACAATGGTAATTAACCGTTTTGTTTTTGTTGGGCGAGTGTGAAACATACAATTTATGTAAATTGAAATATAGTTGCAAATTTCCTAAGTCTAGTACTTTTACCGTAGAGGAAAAAGTTGATATTACAAAACATCACTAAGTTCACTACTTAATAGAAGAATAAGATAACGAAAAATGATTGCGGGTTTTTTTGAAGTTATACTTCTTTTGGCGCGTTAGGGAAAAATTATGAGAGTAAAGTTTTACGATGCGCGTGCCCACCGTCACGGAAAACCGACACCATAAAGCTATTACGATGCGCGCACACACCGTCATTAAAAACCTACACCCTGAAGCTAGCTATAGTCAACTTTTTCTATTGTTAGTTTCGTTTTTTCTACAAACGTAGAATAGGGCGAAAAACAAAAATTTTCAAAAGATTTTTATCTTGTTACGCCAAAGAAGTATAACTTCTAACGCGTGTAGTACACACACACTTTTTTTAATTTATTTTATTTTTAGAGGCTTTTTTTCCATCGAACATATTAGCCCCATTGTTTCTCAATCTTTCTAGGTCCATCAGGAGAGTCGCTGTTAAGGTATCATTACCAAGTCATTCAGCATCTTCACCCGAACAGAGTTTAGCCAATATGCTGTGAGAAATACCAATGTTTTGGCAACTGCTTCTCATACTACACATCTAGGATTCTCTTTCAATGCTATTCTTGGCACACTCCATCATCAAGTGATGCACATCCTCAATTTTTCTACATACATCGCAATTGGGATTTTTTTTTTTTCGAACTGACTACGCTATTGACCAAGCAAGGTCTTAACAGCTTTACCGGACTACTAAGGCGAGCGCTTAAGGCACTCAGCCGATTTTACTTTGACAACTAGCTCAAGGGTGCGCGGCACACCTCGGCTTTGATCGCAATTGGGAGATTCCGCTTTTTTCTTTAAGTATGCAAAACTTCTCAATTTTCTTCAAAACTTCTCTTAATAATAAGAATTAGCAATTTTTTTTTCGAACTGACGAAGCTATTGACCTAGCAAGATCTTGACAGCTTCACCGGACTATTAAGGCGAGCGCTTAAAGCACTCAGCCGATTTTAAGAACTAGCCATTATTTCTTGTTTTGTATTACTAATACTTACTAGGATCGTCATCTTCAATTTCATTTTCTTTTCAATTATACTTAGAATTTAAACATTAGCAGAAAAAATATACGACCTTATATCAACTTTCTCGACATCAAGCATCATATTATGTCGTCCTCGTTCCTGAACAGACCACCATTGTTCTATTGTTATTAATAATTGATTTAACCCAGATATTTTAATGTAAATGCGTTTTAATCATGATTCAAAATATAAAACAGATTATTTTAACTGAATACACTTTATGAGGTACTAAAATTTTACGTTGTAATCGGAAAAGGATATATTAAATTGCAAACTTGAAATAATTATAGCTTACAATAAAACGCAAACTAAGAGCAAACTGTAGGTCGCCATTTTGTTTCATATTCCGTTGCTAAGCAACGTCAATACACAATGTGCATATAATATTACAAAGGAGTTCTTTGCGAGATCTTAGTCTGTCATATAGTCGTTTTTATATTTTATTCATTATCTTGTTTTATTTGACTTTATATTTCGTATTATTGGTGGTATTTTAAGATAGTTCGGTTATTGTGCGCAAGGGAAGTGAATAGGAAATAATACGATGGAACATGGATTCTGAGACTTGCAACAGAAACTGCCTGGAAAGTCCTAACAATAGGACAATTATCTTGTTATTACATTGAAATGGTCATAAGAAACTTGTAATATTATTACCTACTCTATAATAGCAGTAACAATCTAGAAGATTGGTCACTAAAAATAAACTAAAAAATATATTACACAAAAGTGAATATGCATTTGAAACAATTAAAAATGCAAATAATTATATGTACCTACTATTTATTGCGTTATTTAGAACGCAAATTAATACTACAAATTTCTTAGTTTAAACAAACATTAGTTAACCCTAAATATCTATGTTAAAGAGTTCATTTTTAGTTGCGTCAGTATTCATACATCGCAGCGACGTGACCTTGAATATTAAAGTTGAAAACGTTTTAAAATAGCATAAATGTTTGGGAGTAAATGACTGTAACAACGTTGCAGGTCAGCTACCAAACTAATGTAAATAGCAAATATATTCTGAAGGTTTTATATATTATTACATGGTAATGTCCGAATTAAAGTTCGGAGAATGCACTGTAAAATGTCCAATCGCAAAGATTCGAGGTCGCACGCTCACTTGGTTTTTGCGAGTATTATTTATTTTTTACATATATAAACACGTACATACTTACTATATATGCGAGTTGAGACTGAGTTTTCAACGCAAGCTTGATTGGTGTATACTTGTTAATTATCTTCTATAGCTATCTAGACATACAATAAGAAATCTAACGTGTCTGTACTTATTTAGTTTTTGTTTCATTAAAATTGATTCCCTCTGTCAAAAGTTATTGTAAGTTTAATGACGACGCGACTTAAGTAGATAAGTATTACTGAAAGTAAATGGACTTAATACATTCAGACGATTTTATTTAGTAACTGTTTTTTTTTAAATACGGTTCCACGCGGACGTACTAGAAGCCGTGGCAACAGCCAGTAGATAATAAACTTACTCTATTTTTTGCAACTTTAATAGCTTTTATATATGGATATATATATATATATCTATAGTACGTTTATTGTGTACAAATTAAATAAATTCAGAGTGCTAAGTAGCAACTTAGGGAATTTTATCTTTTTCACAATGTTTGTAATACAATTTTACTAAAGTTGCCATCAGCGTTCTACAACGTGCCTTGACCACCTCGAAGTACTTACACAATGGTTAAATGAATTTAAAAAATAAGAACAACAGGATAAAAACCTTATCGAATTAAAAGTCTATTTGCCCATATAATGTTGACATCGGAAAAAAGGCACTGACACTGGCAAATAGAATGGCGAAGGAAAAAAAACAGCCAAGATTTTTAAACCCGTTCCAATTGTTGACAAACGCTTTTATTTGGTCAAAATCTTGAGTGTTGCTGTTTTTTTTTAATTTTGCTTATTATTTTATATTATAGGTGTAGATAATGATTGCTGACTAGGTAACTTTTTATTACAATTTCATCTTGTATCAATTTATATGTAATAAAAAAAATTTGACCGCTATTTATATTTTACCGGAGTAATCTATTTTCTTTAAAAAAAATTTATCGTCGCACGGCAAAATGACTGTAGTGTGCCTGATGGTAAGCACAGTACAATCCAAAAACAATGGTGACCACCGAGTGTCACAGTATCCTTAGCCGGTCGCCGCTGTCATGCCGGCCTACGAAAGGCTCGATATGCACAGGCTGATCCCGAAACGCGACCTACAGAAGCGAATCGCTATGACATGGTGGTTGCGACCCAGTCAGGCTGTAGAACCCTACCACCCCGCTTTCGCCATTGCCTCGTTTGTTATTCAGCAGGGTGCACCACGTGCAGGTGAGATTGGCTTGGATGTCTCAAGTCTCCGATGTTATTCGACACCCCTTTTAGATTATAAAATATTAAGTCATTTTTATGCAATTGTTGTTGATATTATTAAAACTCTGTTTCTTGCTTTTATTCTTTATATAAAATCTAAGGTTATTTGACCCTGTATCATATCAATATTGGTGGCATCATATTTAACATAGCTTGCTTATAGTGAACAAGTGAAATGGATAGGAAATAAAAACACGGAACATGACATCTGAAATGTCACAAAAACTCTCTGAAATGATATAATAAGAGCGTCACCATATTGTTACTACACTAAATTCTTCACAAGATATATTATATTAATAATCCAGTTGCCAAGAAAGAAAAAAGATCGACAAATAGAAGCGAAGAACAGCGTTTACGTTAGAAATATTTCCATCCCGGAAAGGTCAAGGTTATCGTTGGTTCCAAACAAAGAAAGTGAGAAACAAAAATGAAAAACAATATTGTTATCTACATATAATAGTTAATTAGTAAGACTAGCGACACTATTCATATAAACGCTGACAGCTGAACAAATAAACAAAATGGTGGAAGTCAATAAATGTAAAATCAACATCCCGCCATTGTTATTATGACATTTATAATGTTACCAGGTATTGGTGAAATCGTGTAATTATGTTTATTATTTTTTATTTACGTATTATGGCAAGAGAGGTCGATAATCTTAATGCAAACGATTAGTAATTGAATAAGTAAGGTTAAAACGACTAAGTAAATCGGAATATAAAATTAAAAATATTATAATTTATCGAGTTTTTGGACCCCGGGATTTTCCTGTCTGCATTATTTATTTTATGTTATGTATTTCGGACAATATATGTTGATAACATATTTATCTGTATACATTTATCGATAGCTTTGAAATTTCCATAGAGATTTCTTCCTTCTTTTTTTTTTTTTTCTTTTTTTTTCGAACTGACTATGCTATTGACCTAGCAAGGTCTTTACAGCTTCACCGGACTACTAAGGCCGAGCGCTTAGGGCACTCAGCCGATTTTGGTTTTGGGTAACATACACAAGGGTGCACGCACACCTCGGCTTGGACTGTTACCGAAAAGGACGCGTCTGTCCTAGCTAAACTATACTAAGCTATTCATACATATATGCATTTGTGAATTATGCAATGAAAATTGCATGATCCACCAATGAATACGTGTATATCGGAAATGACCAGATTTCTTCCTTCGAATAATTGCTCTTTTATATATAAAAAAAATCTGATCCACAGCAACGCGTGGTTGAGTGTAGATAGTTAAAGTTTTATAAGGTTAATTAACTTTTTGCCTGTATCTCTGTATGTTTGGATTTAACCAGAACCGGCTTTCCCGCTTTTTATGAAATTTTGCACGCAAGAAGCTTTTATCATTCCTTAACTTGTAAGGTCCTAGAATTGTGTACCATTACAAAGTTTTAAAAATGAGTTTTGATGGTGGTAGAGCCACGCTGAAACTATTATTGGTTTCAGCATGAATGGGTCGGCTCGCCCGGGGTAGTACCACCCTCTCATAGAAAACCGACGTGAAGTAACAGTGCTTGCATTGTTGCGTTTCGTTCGGTCAGTGAGAGCGCCGGAGACCCACCTCCCCTCCCCTCTCCTCTCTCCTCTCCCTTTCCCTCCCCTAACCCTTCCCTCCAAAAGATGGCAACGCACTTGCGACTCCTCTGGTGTTGTTAGTGTCCATGGACGGTGGTGATCACTTAACAGCAGGTGACCCATCTGTTCGTTTGCCACCTATGAAATAAAAAAAAAAAAAAAAAAAAAAAAAAAGAAAAAACTTTTTTATTATTTTTTCCAACCGATTGTGATGACATTTTCTATATGAGAAGTGTATGCCATTTACAAAATGATACGGCATAAACATTATCAACACTACATATAGATTTTGTAAAAAAGTATATTTAGTTCTCTAACATAACTGATTTTGATGAAATTTTATAAGTTCGTAAAAGTTTCAGACCATATTCTCGTAAGTGATTCTGAATTGATATGCAATAATAACCATTATTTCAAATCATTTATCATCAAAACTTTTACATTTCGTAAAAAATACTAAAAATCTATTTAATACCAAAAGATCATAATAAGCCTTTATACATCGTTATTTAATTGATAGGCTATAGAGATTATTAAATAATAAAAAAAAGTGCGTGCGTACAAAGTACACATGTCAGAAGTGAAACTTCTTTGGCGAACTAATTTATAAGTCTTGTTTATATTTATACAAATCTAAAACTTTAGATTTCCGATACTTGAAAAATAGATGAAAAATCTGCGTTTACTGCAAACGACGTCACTTCCGTTGCATACCTCCGTGACGTTACATCTCTAAAAATTTTACCCTCATGCGCCTAAAGAAGTTTCACTTCAAAAGAATAAAAAAATATAATAATCTCAACTGGTTCTCAAGGATAGGACGGAAAAACGGGCCAGTTATTATAAGATAATTGACAGTGCTTACAAATTGTTTTTACGAAATCAACTCATGCGCAACATATGAGATGACTGTCTATCACGGTTTTCAGAGCATGTCACTTGCGTAAACACCGCAATGATGCGTTCCTAATGTTACACGTTATTGAAACATAGGCATCTATCTACCTATGAAATCATATGATTTAATGTAGCATGAAGATTAATAAAAGATCATTTTCCATGAATATCTGCATATGGTTTTACATAACTGAATACGGTAACGGCATATGTCATGCGCGTGCGCAGTAAAATAGGATTACACGCTGATTTCAACATAGTTTTATATCATATTTGATTGTTTCCTTATTTTTGTTTTCACCTGTATTATGTATTGTTCTAACAATAGATGTATACTTCAACATGATTTTATTATGTATTATGTGAAAGCGATGGTAGTATTTGAAAACAAATGTACAATATTTCGATACCAATGTTTTTAAAGACGTTTGTATTCTTGTCTGTAGAGTTGGGTAAATTTCTACTCAGTGTCTTTCTTTATTTCTTCTTCGATCCTGGCAACCCATTTCTCTTCAAGGATAATTACAGCCATTTTCAAGTGCGGTTTCAACCTCTTTGGTTTCATGTATCTTATCTTTATGAAAATACGTTACTATTTGTACATGCCAATTAAAAGGCAAAATAAAAAACTAGAAACAATCAAATTGGTATGTGCTCAGTTACAAATCTATACATACTAGTGGGCGCCCAGTGGTCGACATTCGACCATAGTTCATTGATTTTTTAAAGTTGAATGTAGAATGAAAAAGTAAGAGTAAAATAATACATACAGTCGAGAATAGCAACCTTCTTCACAACCTTTTTTGACAGATGTCAAAATGTCTTTTTTATTTACATGTGTGTATATGTTGTGTATAATTGAAGCAGTAGTGTGAGTAATGCATATTTTAATTAATTTAATGTACTTCTAATGCATTTTATATAAAATAAATAGCTTTCTGCACTTCTCCTCCATATAAACTTTAACTATGCCAAGTTTCACGTTCATCAGTTCGCGCATTTCTCTCAAAAAGGGATACAAAGTTTGGGCTTCACGTATTAATATATCTATATACATATAATACAAATGTAAATCCAACATGTATGTACCTTTCGATTTTCGTGAAATAAATTGTTACAGGTGTCTAGGAATAAGTAATAGGATATATTTCAATATTTTTTTATGGATTACATTTCAAGGAAATGTCTGTCTGTCTGTTTGTATGAATACGCATCACTGCTAAGGTACTGGGTTTACAATAAACCCTCACCCATATCCTCGGGAGTAACTTAGTGTTTGTTTCATTAAAATCGGTCCACTCTATCAACAGTTATTGTAGTTTTAATGACGACGCGGCGTAAGTACGAGAGAAAAATATACAAGTAAATGGACTTGATACATTTAATGGAACAGTAAGTACTATTATAATAAACTTAATTGAGAAATTTGATTTTCTTTTTCATGGTATCTGTGTCTGCTATTTAGTGGATTTTATTTTTTAAACAACACAAGATTGCATTATTTGATCCTGTATTCTGAAATATCTATGCCATCTTAAGTTATATAGTTATGTCACATGGAATTTTAGTAAAACCTTTTGATGAGTTTGAGGTTAGAATGCTATTTGAAAGTAGTGAAAGATTATATACGTAATATTTTAAGTTCAGTAACATTAAGATATAATGCATCTGGTTACTATTGTCCATAAATTACAAAGAAATAAAAACATGTAATTTTTATATTGTTGTATATTATTTTTTATTGACAACAACCTCGGGAGATGAAAAGGAGAGTAACATTACTACTAGCGTACTATTATACTACTATAAAGAAAATATATTTAAAAAATTTTTGTAATTGTTTGAACCTAAAAAAACGTTACCGGTTTTAAAAATTCTTTCACATAATATAGAAAACTACATTATCAGTACATTAATATTATTCAAAGTGAAGCCGAGAGCAAAAACTAGTACAATGGATCAGTCGGACAAAACCGGTACCGCAAGTCAATACATGTTTTGCATTCTATGTATGCAAAAAGCGAAATAAAATTGTTTAGCAAATGCTCATTGTATTTAATTATAGTGATATTTGAATTATGTATGAAAGAACTGTAACAGAAATAACTATTTTAATTAATAAGATGATGATAAACTATAGTATTTTCTTAAATTATGTTCCTGTATTTGCGTAGCTAGCTAACATTCATTGAACGAAAGTGTGTGGGATTTGTATACACACGCCACAACTAAGTTTATCCCATGACGAAGTAAGCGTTCCGGTCATATTAGTGCATATAACCGGTCCTGCTATATATAACCCTAGGTTTAGACTGAAAGTCGTAAATATAACTGGATTAAGAGCCAATGAAAAAGATTTAAAACTGTAAGTATATGTCGAAGAATGAACTGAGAAATGCTGATGATGCTCTGTGCATCCACTAAAAACGAATGTAACTGTATATGTCTATAAAAATATTTTGAACTATACTATGTATAAATAAAAGACAAACCAGATCGAGTTTCTTGCCGGTTCTTCTCGATGACTGGGTTGTTTTCCCAATTGGTGGTAGTTTTGACGTTCATAAGTGCCTTCTTAGGGCCTAGATTGAATAAATAATTTTTTATTTGATTTCATTATGATGGCTTTTTTAATTGTTAAAGCTAAGGAATACACATCAATTAAGCCAAACTTCGGTTAAACATATCTTTTTCTTATGTTTTTGTTAGTTATAAATAACCTATAGCGTTATTCTTCAATGTGCGTTGTGTACAATAGGGTTAAACAAATAACAGTTTTTTTTTGGCGAGAACTTAGTCTGTCATGTAATGGATTTTATATTTTATTCATAATCATGTGTTATATGACTCTATTTTTTGTAAAATTGCTAGTGTTTCACGTAATATGGTTCGGTTATTGTGTACAAATGATGTGGATAGGAAATAATATCTCGGAGCATGAATTCTGAGATGCCACAAAAAATCCATGGAAAGTTCTAACAAGGGAGCCGCCATCTTGTGTTCTTCCTGGTACTGCTATAGACTAGACGACTGTGATCACTAAACACACACAACTCACTCACCTGCTCGTTTGCCTTCTATGATATAAAAAAAAATCTTGTCAGAACATTAAATTTGTTGCAAGACACTTGTAACATTTATTATCTACTCGATAATGGCAGTAATAATCTGGAAGCTTGTTGGCAAAAATAAATAATCCTTGTCTTATCTGTGCTACATACTATTTTTTAAATTTCAAAAATCGCTCTAAAAATGTGACTCCTTTGTTAACATTGTCCAGGAACTTTTTCTTTCAATTCTAAGTGCATGCTTTTATGATTATGTTGTGTGTTGTGTATAGATAATAATTTTTTAATGCCATTAATTAGATCCTTACTATTGTTATAATTGCGAATGAGTTTGTTACGCTTTTGTGCCTTAACAACTCAATCTAGTTTCATGAAATTTTGCACACACGTTGTCAAGGCTAGAGGACATTGGGTTCATCAAGAAACAATCTACTGTTTCCGAAGGATTAAGGATAAAGGTCAAATCTAAATGAACTTATTAAAATTAAGGACAAAACTTGGTAATTTTTTTTAAATGTCATAGCAGACAAACAGACCGGTGGGCACCTGATGTTAAGTGATCACCACAGTCCATAGACACTTGCTACACCAGGGGAGTCACAAGTGCATTGCCAGCCTGTGTTGGGGGGAGGGGGGAGGGAGAGAGAAGGAAAGCAAGGGGCGAGGAGGATGGGGAAGGGAGGTGGGCTCCCGGCGCTCTCACTGACCGAACCAAACGCAACAATGCAAGCAATGTTATTTACTTCACGTCGGTTTTCTATGAGAGGATGGTACTACTACGGACGAACCGATCCATTCATGCTAAAACCAGTAACAGCATCAGCGTGGCACTACCACCTACTAATTTAATGAATGTTTTTGTATCACTAATAATCACTTAAGATTCTTTTATTTATATGAGGTTTTAAAATGTTCTAATACATTATTTTCACTATTTTATTTTTAAATCCCGGAAATTTCCTTCATTCATTTTACACAAAGCAAGTACATATAATACAATATAAACTTATCATAAATATACTTCATGATTTTACAATGCTGCAGCGACCACAGCGCTGCGGTTACAACAAATCCAGAAGTTACGAACATTTTTCCTACAGTATGATTTACAATGTTTGTTTTATACTAGAGACTAGCGGACTTGACGGACGTTGTCCTGCCCTCATTTTAAGAAAAACCCTTGACACATTATTTATCTAAACCTTCCTCATGAATCACTTTATCTACTACTGAAAACCTCATAAAAATCCGTTTCCCTAGTTTTGAGTTTATCGCGAACAGACTGATAGACAGACGTGGACGGTGGAAGAGGACTTTGTTTTATATTATTTTTGATATTCAACTATGTACTTATGATTCTTTTCGAATTATATAATATTTTGGTAACCAGTCTTGTAGATTCTTACTGCTATTGTCGAGTAGGTGATAATATTACAAGTGTCCTGTGATATCTTCCGTGTTCTGACAAGATGGTGGCCGCCTTCAGGAGTTTCACATCAAAAAATTATAAACAAATATTTTTTAATAATGCATTTTTAATTACAAAATTTATTTTTTACGGAAGCGCAAGTCGTCCCCGCAATCAACTACCACGTTTCAAATGTTTGCAACCCCTGAACAAGCTTATTTATTGTATCCACACCGTATACACACATCTATGCGGGTTCCAATTACGTTCAGAACTTGGAGTCGGATTTTCTCACTGATATCACGTTTCCAAGTCTTAAATCAACAACCTTTTTATTTTCAAACTTTGTAAGTTTAAACGGGTGACCATAATGTCACCTTTTTTTTCTCCATGGGTGAATCCCTAACGGATATCCATCTCGCCGGGCAGCAGAGGATGGATATGCCCGAGTCGCACGGACTAAAACCCCATGGTACCTTCTTTTACCTTTTGGCCGGAGGAGCAGGGACTGTCTAATCGACACTACATCTGCTCCTCCAACAGGTGTTGTCCCCTCCTAAGGGACCCAAACTGCGGCCTGAGGGCATGTGTCTATCGCCCCCAGGCCACAACTACGGCAGCCGGAGGTAATCGCCTACCACAATGTCACCTGATATACAATTATATGGTCTTAAGATTATAAACATGTTAGAATGATAGGACTAGCTCTTAACTGCAGTTGTTGGAATACAGGTACATTTGTGACATATATCCAACTAGCGGGGTGGTACTTAGCGAGGTAAGAAAAACCAACCATCATGCCATGGTTCCGTAACGGTGTTTTTTTTCACCTTATTGTAGAGATTCGTACCTACATTGATCGAAACATTGTCCGAGCCACTGAATCATCATCGCTGTGAGTTTTAGATAAATCTTTTAATATAATTTGCCAACTCAACTTGCCGAAATGTATAGAAATATAAAAGTAAGTATTAGTCATTTTTTTATACTTCAATGGTTGCAGTGTTTGACGACAAAATCCCCCTGATATAAGTATATCCCATGATATACGGTTTGTGTTGTATATTACTATTAGAAAAATAGTTTTCACTTCTATCGTGAGTTCTCACAGGTAAGCACATACCCACTTTTTAGGTATGAGGTTAGCTGGATGATTCCTAGTTATAGTTTTTTTTTTTCATTTATTATTTAATTTAGGGGCTTTTGACTCTAGTCATATCAGCCCCATCATAACCTAATTATACTAATCTTAATGCCTTTCATACGTCTTCTTTTATAAAATCATCTTTCACTCATTTCACATAGCATTTCAGCAACCTCACTCGAAGGTTTTGCTAAAATACTATGGAACATGCCGACATTCAATTTATTTAAATTATATTTTTTAATTAAATTTATTCTAACATTATTGTTCCTGCCACATTCCGCCAGAAAATGGTGAACGTCATCTATAACTCCGCAAGTTGTACAAAATGGTGAAAGACTTTTTTTCATTAAATATTTAAACTTTTAGTTATAGTTGGATTCGGTAGGTCTGTTGTTGTTAAGTTATGGTTTCATTTTCATCACTTCTTTAGGCGCGTTGAGCGGTATTTTGGGCAGGAGATAGATTGATATTTTCGGGTCATGGCATGCCAGTAAGCATGGGCGATCGTATTGCGTCTGTTGAGTTGAGTTATTCTATTATATCGAGTTTTCACTTCTGTCGGCAGTTCTTATGAATTGATTTTTATTTTTTTATTTAATATTTTTTCATGATAATTCAATTCCAATTTAAAGAAATTACGTAATAAGGAGATATTAACCATCTCTGCGTAACTCTTAACGGAAACCACAAAACTGCAACACGGTCAACGTAATATAAACAAGCCAATCCCCAGTCCAAACAGGATGGCTCGACCGCAAGGGCAATCCATACAATTGTCACCATCCTCCCAGACCCCTCGTCTTCCTTGTACAGCCGTTAACCTTATATAGGACTAAATAAGTACCGTTTTCGTGTGACATCATAGTGATTACAACGCAAATCCGAAACCGGATGCCAAATTGATTTGAAGGATTGTTTTGTATATATTAGCTAGATTTTACTCATGGCTTCATCCATACCGACGTAAAATTTATTGGAGAATTCAAACGTTGATGGAATAATAATTTTAGTCTTCTAATATATCACAACATAAATAAAATATTTAATGTAGTTAACTGATGAATAATAAAGTAATGTTCAAATGACACATCAATTAACGAAAACATTTGACACTGGCAAAACAACTAAAATAGGTAGAAGCCATATATTTAACAAAGAAAACGTAGAGTCAAACACAGATTAAAAAGGAATGAAAAGAGTGACACTATAGACATCAATAACGAAAACACTTGACACTGGCAAAACCGCTAACATAGGCAATAGCCATATAATTAAAAAAACGTAGAGCCACACACAGATTAAAAAGGAATGAAAAGAGTGACATTATAGACATCATCATAAACTAATAACGGTTATATGTTTACAATATCATAATAAACTTTCCTAGATACGGGAAACATAGTACAAGGTTTTTTATAGAGACCAGGTATCCTTAGAACTATTTTCATCTACGTTAGCTATTGTATGTATAGCAAAACTAGTTGGTGTCCCCGAGTTTGCTACGTATTTTACCGTATTAATTGAGGGCTGTTTTTTTTGTATTTTTTTCACAGACAAACTAGATTTACTAATATAATCGTATAATGTATATTCTATAATAATCGTCCTCGAACTATAGTCGCACTAAAGGGAAAATCAAGTATTATTACGTAAGCAGTGATGTAGGCGGGGGTCCTTGATTTGCTTATTTTTGATGACATGGACGGTGGTCTGGACGGTGATTACGTCAGCAATTTTTATTCATTTAACCAGAACAGATTTAAAAATACTTACATAAATGTTTACGTAAGCATTGGGAGTAAGAGCATTGCTTACTTTTGCTGACCAGGGGAGGGGGCGGTCATGAATTACAAAAATGCTGCTTAAGTAATACGGCCCTTAACGGGCAGACCTATATTTCGACCTAGTTCGAGCAATTTATGATAAAAACACCAAAACCTCGAGGATCATTAAAAACGAAGTTCCAGGAATTTGGTATCCTAACCCTACCCTCCCAATATATTTTTGATAATGTAATGTATGTGCGTAAAAACTTTGAAAACCTGCATTTTGTAAAGGACCGGCATGATCTAAATACTAAAAACTAACTAAAAATTACCTGGAGTGCATGACCGGTGACAAAATCTCGGAAGAGATCCTACACGAGTGGATGGAGGATGATGGGAAACTATTTGCTGAAATTCCTAAACCAGGTGGTGGCTACTGCGATACAAAGGCACAAATAAACGAAATAAGAAAAAAAAAACAAATCAGATAATATTAACCACATAGGACAGCATAACATAGCAATAAATTAATAACCTAATCAATACTAAAAAAAAAAAAAAAACAGGTATACATAAAGGAAATAAGAAAGAGACATGCATACAATCGAAGAAGGAGCGCAAAAAATGTAAATAAATTATGGAAAGATTCTGGTAGTTGAATAAAAAAGTCTCGGATTACGTCCGAGGAACAGGGGGGATTAAAAAAAAATACTAAAAACTGTAACAAACTCGTCGTCCTATGTTTCAGACTTAGCAAAACCAGTAATAGTTTCTTAGGTAACAGTGTTAGGTTTTACAATAAAGTCCCAAAACATATTACCGATTTGCCGGACTGTAAATTTAAGCGCCATGTCAAGCTTGTCAAGCTTTTGGTGTTGAAAGGCTATTATAGAGTGGATCATTGATTGACTCCTCTCTGTGCATCAAAGGGGTATTGTAACGTATAATGTATTCAAAATATATATATGTCAAATAGATGTACCCGATCGAGTTTCTTGCCGGTTTATCTTGATTAAGAGATTGATTTGATTTGACTATATGAAAAAAATGTGGCATTTTAAAAATAAATTTGCTGTACCTTGTTTGGTATAGTATTCCAAAATAGTTTTTTGCATCGCCCGTTGCATTACATTAAGATTAGTATAATTGAATATTCTAATATATTTAAACTTAAAAATAAAATAACATCCGTCAAACTCCACGTACAAAAAAAGATATTCTCAGAGGCCAATAGATATGACACGTTTGGCGTGAATCGTCCTATTCATTTGTGATACAGATATATTTTTAATCCATGTTTTTCTCAAAGTAACTATTGTCTTTCAGAACATGACACGTAGATGAATTGTTAGAAGATGAATTATCATGCCAGAGTCTTTTAGCTCACACTTCAACGATTTTTTTAAATCCACATTAATTAATAGTAATTTATTTAATCCCATACATAAAACTAGTGGTTATTTCATTAACAGAGATAATTAAAATCCGATAAAATAGTTTTAGGGGCTTGACACGTTATAACGTCTTATGGAGTTATTAACACATGACCTAAAGATCAAGTTTAACTTGTACCACCGGTGGTACACGTGACACGGAACGTGTTAACAGCTAATGCCAAAATTACGATGAAAATAAATAAAAAACGTCCATATTAAAACGTATTATTAATAATAGTAATCATTATTATTAAAATGATTATGGCGTAGTTGATAGCGTGTTCAGACACCACGTCGATGGACGTAGGTTTCTGGTCCTAGCAACTCAGTTGGAGTTTTCCAGCACGGTAGTAGAGATTTGCTAAGCCCGCCTGGTTAGCTAACAGCCTCGAGTTGAAAATCTATCGCCAAGCACCAGTTGGTGTGTTCCGGCAGCCGTACTTAGAAGCCAGCCGCCTGTAGGTTAAGAATTTTACAATCTTAATGGTGGTAGAGTCACGCTGAAACTATTACTGGTTTCAGCATGAATGGGTCGGCTCGTCCGGTGTAGTAACAGTGCTTGCATTGTTGCGTTTCGTTCGGTCAGTGAGAGCGCCTGAGACCCACCTCCTCTCCCCTCTCCTATCCCTCTCCTTCCCCTAACCCTTCCCCCGAAAGGGTGGCAACGCACTTGCGACTCCTCTGGTGTTATTAGTGTCCAGGGACGGTGGCGATCACTTAACAGCAGCTGACCCACCTGTTCGTTTGCCACCTATGACATAAAAAAAGAAAAAAAACATTATCATTTAACATCAGGTGAAATTGTGATCAAATCAAATTGGTCAATAGCGTAGACAGTTCGAAAAAAAAAAAGCTAAAATCTATAATGTATAAAAAAGTAGTTGATGAAACGGCGAAATTTTCAGGTGAGCGAAGCCGTGGGCATTATCTAGTATACGATATATATTTTTAATCCACACAAACGGAGCCACGACCAATACTAAGTTTCATGATAGAATTTGCCTGAAACTGGTAATAAATTCGCGACCTTCTAACATCGACGTAGTTATATAGTGCATGACGTAATTTAGCCGAAAAATCACTGTTATGATACGCTAGTTTATTACAGCGGCGTCGCCCACGTTTCGAAAATCAATAAAACACTCCTGACATCTTGTGGGAGTTAAATTGAAACGTTATATTCAGTATGAAAGAGGAAAAACAACTGCATGTATTGTGATTATAGACAAAACTTCCTAGCGATACACGCAGGTACGATGCTACTACCATACCTACGTATCTCGGCGCGAAATTGTGTCAAACATTAAAAGCAGATGTGGGAAGACATTATCGTGATGCATTACGAACTAGCGGACTGCTTGACTATAGACGCAGAACGATAACTGAGCTCGTAGGTATTGTATAAATCAAAGGAACTTGGAAACCGTAATTTCGAGTTATTATTATTATGACAAAGGTGTACAAACCTTTTTCTGTAGTTTGCAGCGCGACAAGTAGCCGAAGCTTTGCCACCTATGTATTGGAGTAGAGAGCGATGTGTCGGACGGCGACTTCCGGCATATTGGGAATCGACCCCTATTTAATCACGTGACGAGAACCGAACAATACCGGGACGGACCTCGGTCAACGTCCTAGTGTAAACTCCTACATGGATGAGGTATCATCCATCCATCATATCGCATGGTCACTTTCCCACACAATAGTTTTTCTTTATACAAAATTTATTTAACCTTACTCACCTACCTTACCTCACAAAAAAAGGACTGCCAACAGAAGTGAAACTCGAAATAATGGGTCTTTTTTATAATAGTTTATAAATGAAATTTAGGCAAGGTATCAATTTCCAAGTTTCCGAGCCATCGCGATAATTATATACATTTGTATATACTTTATTAAACATATGGTGCGGTACACAATCTCAGTATGAAATATCAATATTACATGTTCACAGACCGCTATACCACTCGTCGCTAGTCTGGGGCAAGCGCTATACCTCACGAGCATGTCCAGGTCATCAGTGACGCGAACCCATAAGTTTTTACCGTGCCAAACAATCATTCAACGCGGCGAAAAAGTGTTCACTTCAAAAATTATACATGAGAGAATCTCTTGTCCACATTTATAATAATAAATCAAATCCATTGTCAATTACTAATAAACAATTATCACTGTTCAGAATTAATGTCAAACTAATAACAAACCTTACTTCTGGACCTTATTTCATGTAAATAACAAACTCTACATTATAATTCGCATTGTCTCTGGCCGCAAAATGTCATGAATCTGTATGTTGATAAAGAATCAACTAAACCGCAAAACATACGAGTAGTTGAACCTGCTAAAATGAAACACTAGAGACCGGAGATGTATTGTCTGTAACACACCGGTTTACCTGACCGCGATATCTGATACGATGGGATCAGTTCTTACAATAGCTTTTATGTTGTACTCTCCCCTCACACTACCTCCTTAGACCTGATTATATTATTTTTTTAAATAGTAATATAAATTTGATTATGAGCTAGTTGACAATCCTGGCTTCGCACGGGTGTACTACTGAGATAAACAAACCAAATCTCCACTTTACAGTATGACCACATAGTAAAATAAAATGGGAGCTAAACAACTGAACGCCAATGTATTCTGTCTCACTCGTTGACTCGTTTGATCGATCACCATGAAAGTCGACACACGTAAGTGTTGTCTCATAACTCATCACTAATTAGGTGGAATTGCAGCTCAATAAACTTCTTTACCATTTATTATGTGTTGTTTATTAACCCAACTACTTATTATAAACAAATAATAATAGCCATAGATAATAGCAAACGTGTACGCGTAAATTCGCGGTGATAGCTAGTTTTTTTATATTATTCCATATTCGTTCTTTTTCCTTTTTAATTTTTTTTTTATTATTTAAACGGTAAATAACAGATATCAAATAGTTTAGTAAACTTAGGATAAATTTTAAATTAAATGAATAGGGTTCTAATACATAAAAAGATAGTGTTCCGTATCTTTAAACAGTTTTGGAACCGCTGCCCTAATCGATCGTCCCAACCGCATTAAATTTACTACATTGGTAGCATCCGTACTCAACCGTGTAGCACTTTACCAGCCAAATTCGTTATAAGAGACTATCA
This sequence comes from Antheraea pernyi, assembly GCA_015888305.1. NCBI lineage: Eukaryota > Metazoa > Arthropoda > Insecta > Lepidoptera > Saturniidae > Antheraea > Antheraea pernyi. The sequence continues at coordinate 637,501 of MU158730.1, read as the reverse complement.
TAATATATATTTCATTGTATAATCGGTATTCACAGTGAACTCTATGCTGTCCTCTGGCATACATTTAATATAATAAATCTAAGAGGTATAAAATCATAGATTATACTACAGGTTATAGATAACACTACACACTATAATAGCATTACTTGAAGCGTCAATTTCACAAACAGTTATACCTACTAAACATAGCTTGAACTTCGGTAACCAAATAACATACGTGTACATATTATATAGACATTTAATACCCATAAATAGAATTGACAATTATACTAATCAAATCAACACATAACTCTATTCTTGTGACTCTCCCATAACTGATTTGACGCTGACAGAATTCGTATTTAAGATAATTAATTATAAAAAAAAGTTGATGTCTATCTTTACGGGTATCCAACTCGCGACTTCCATACGCAATAGTACAATTTATTTATCCATTGTAATATAAAAACCCATCAATGTATTTACCACATAAAATTACCGTAAGAAAGTGATTGATAATAAATTTATGTTCATTTTTAAATATTACTAGGTACCAGCTATGCCCACTGATCCTAAACATTTGTCATTATTTGATGCAATTAATAGCCGAGTTACCAAAATACTTATCATAAAATACCTAAAGGAGTACAGACTTTTCATAATTATCGGTCAAATGATGTTTTAGTACATCGATCTGAGATAAAAAAAAAAAAAAAACATTCATTTATGTACAGAAACGAAGAAGATATAATAAATAACGAACATATATCTAATTCACATGACATGATGCGACTAATAGGACTGCTCCGTTGTCCACACGCGTACGAGGTCGTTCGAGTGAACCGCGCGCACTCCGACCTACGCGACAATGCGTCCCGCTCACGCATCCTCTTCCTCTGGAAGTACGAAAAAGGGCCCTTCTCAGGGCCATTCTACAGAATGTCCGTCGTCCTCGCGACGTTCCGGCACACGTCGCAGAACTGCCACCGCCCGACAGCCTGCGTACGATGCGGGGGATCCCACCCCGCTCATCTCTGTGAACGCCCGAGGAGCGAGCCTGCCACCTGCGTAAACTGCGGGGGCGCTCACCCCGCGAATAGCATGACGCTTTGCCCCGTATTCAAGCGGGAGTTACGAAACCGCCGAGCGGGGACCGTCGCCCGGTCAGGTGACGCCAGGCGCACGGCGGACCCGAACGCGGCCCCACAGATGGTCGAGGAGTCGGCCGCGGGCAGCCTCATGGCTCCCGCAAACGACCCGCCTCCGCGAAGAAACCCGGCTAAACAGCCGCGAAAAAAGAAGCCCGCTCAAATGAGTGCAGAAGAAGAAGCCGACCTCGAGCTAGCGAAACGGAAACAATACCGCGGAGCGACGCGTGAAGATGATAGCACACACGAAACACTCGCGAAATACTTGCATCGAATTACGAAAAAACCGTTAGGAGAGCGGTGCGGAACGCGTGCGTCTCGGACGAGAGCCCAATCGAACTATCAGCCCGAAGACCACCCGATACCCGCCGATCGTTGTAGAGAGGCTGCCCGACTGGGTGAAACATTTTGCCCAACTGTCGGATCTACTAGGTCGGCCACCGAACGCCCGCCCCTATGGACAAGGCATCCGCTTTATCCCAGCGGATGCTGACGAGTATAGGGTGCTGCAGGATTACCTGGACAAACTAGAGGGGGTGTACTGGTTCACATACACCCTCCCTGCACAAAGAAGCTTGAAGGTCGCGATACGCGGCCTACCCGTAGACACAGACCCGACAGTGATCACTGATGCCCTGCGTGTGAAGGGATACACCGCAGAGTACGTCCGGCCGATCCAGGGACGCGCAGGCAGAGCCGGGTGTATCTACCATGCCGTCCTGCAACGCACGCCTGGCCTGATACCGGCCATTTACGACACTAGAGAGCTCCTGAAAATGACCGGAGTCACCATAGAAGCATGGCGGGGGAAGCGCCGGCCGGCACAATGCCACCGGTGCCAGCAGTTCCGGCACACGTCGCAGAACTGCCACCGCCCGACAGCCTGCGTACGATGCGGGGGATCCCACCCCGCTCATCTCTGTGAACGCCCGAGGAGCGAGCCTGCCACCTGCGTAAACTGCGGGGGCGCTCACCCCGCGAATAGCATGACGCTTTGCCCCGTATTCAAGCGGGAGTTACGAAACCGCCGAGCGGGGACCGTCGCCCGGTCAGGTGACGCCAGGCGCACGGCGGACCCGAACGCGGCCCCACAGATGGTCGAGGAGTCGGCCGCGGGCAGCCTCATGGCTCCCGCAAACGACCCGCCTCCGCGAAGAAACCCGGCTAAACAGCCGCGAAAAAAGAAGCCCGCTCAAATGAGTGCAGAAGAAGAAGCCGACCTCGAGCTAGCGAAGGCCGAGTTGACCGAAGCGGTCCAAAAAGCAGCTAAAAAAAAGGGAGTGCAGCCCGGATCTAGTGAGGTAGAGGCGGGCATCGCCTTCCTCATGAAGCTCTGCTTACCGTCACCCGATACAGCACAGGCGCGACTCCCCGCCGCTCCTCAATAGGAGCGGGACGCGAGAGTCGCGACGACGACTGCCTGCAAGGCGCATGACGGCGCCAAAAGACACGCCCTTTGTCAAGGGCGGCGACTGAAGCCACCATAATAGGTCGCAGACCTGAAATGGTCTCCCCGCACGCTGCTTCGCAGCGTGCGAGAAGAAAGTAACCCGATTGCGACTAATATAATGTTACATAACCTCAAAAAGGTTAAACAAAGTAGGTACAGCGATTCTTTGCAAATAAAAAAAACATTTTTAAATTGACGCCAACCATAGTCTGTGCACTGGATTCATAAAAAAGACGACGTCTAGAGGACCCATTATTCAAAAATCAATCTCTTAATTTTTTCCGCTTTTTTTACTTAATTATAAATTATTGTATGGTTTTATTTTTAATTAAATACAAAAAAAAATCATAGTGTCCAAGATCGATTTGATGTTTAATATCGGTGAAAATAACCAATTTTTCTATGTCTGAAAAAGTCAATTAATCGATTTTATATCGCCATCCCTAATTCAAAGCTATTCGCAGATGATTACCATTCCTGAGAGGCGTGTTCAAATGTATCATGTACTTACTAAACGTTATATCAATTATATCCTTCACACCAAAACACAGAAATGTGAAGATATATAAGTAGAATATAAAATTTACTACTGAATATACCTGAATGTACCACATTTAATTATCATATAATTTTTCCAATAGCATAGGAGAAAAAAAATCAATCGTTATCAAACTATCAAATTTAATAACTATAATTACCTTTATTTTACACACATTTTTTAAAATTCATCCATAACGAGTAATAATAAATTTTCAAAATAAATAATAATAATATTTGAAAGCGGATATGCCGAGTCTATCTGACGGCATACAGATTAAATATATAGGCAACAAAAACTCAGCAAAGCGTTAACTATTACTGAATGAAGCCTCATCAAACAATCAAGCCTCAAAAGGTCGAATGTTGTTACGACCTCAATTGTGATACTTCTGGTTTCTATCGTTTCCTTTCACACTAAACATACTATCAAATATACACAAAATGTTTAAATACAATAATTACCTACTTAAAAAATAAGGAAATTATATTTTCTGTTTAGTTGCCTTTCACAACAATAAATTAACTCCGAGTAAAAATCTTAGTAGTGTGTCCCAATGTTTACTCTTCCGTTTTTAGAATGAATTATGTTTCTACTTTCAGTAATATTAAAAAGGAGGATATATGTACAATAATGTTATCGATGTTTTGTCACTCAATAAAAAAACTAACAACGCGGCGCAAAAATCTTGCCAATTTGTCATCCAAATTTCTGTTTTACATAAATAAATAGTATTTAATTAATCAAGGTATGTTTTAGTTAGACATACCGATGTGAACCTGTCCTCTTCAGCGTTCAGGAGATCACCGACGGAAGATGCCTTCGCTTGGTTCGCGAGGTGCTTCCTGCTGTTCAGGACATACGACAACTCATCCAGGTAACGTAGCGTTAGATTTGCCATTGCAACACAACACAATCACTAGGGATCGATCATTTACCGTCACAGACACAATGAAAAGGAAATGTTCACGTAAACAATTCTATCACGGTATTGTAACGAGCTGACGCGCGTATTCTCACCGCCATAGTCCGATCGCAACTGAACGACGCGGCCGGTACGTTCGATGAGGGTCAAAGATTAAACAACATGGGAAATAGGGTGCAAACGCTATTTTAAGTAAAATTCACAAATAAAATAGGGATATTTATGTGAACTAGCGGCGCGGTGCAGCACTTTATTTTGTATCTATAGACTATATATTTTCTAGTTGATGTATTGTATTAGTGGTCGTCCGGTGATCGAAATTCGACCATAACAGGAAGTGTTTTTCACATATATACCATAGGGTAATAGAATGTGTTCGGAACGATTCCCAAAGTCGACAGATATTTATGGATAACGATTATAAGGAAGGTATTTGTAATCAAATACTGTCACACCCAGCATCGGACGAAGCTAAATTAATCTATAATTTGGTGGATGTTATTAAGTTAAGGGCAAGGAAGTTATTGCAAGGTTCTGTTTTTAATTGATTTTTATATATTTTCTTTATATGTCTTATACATTTCAATAAATATTAAAGATGTTTGTATGATTATGGTTTATTGTATGGATGAGAGTGGCGTGTTCTTTTTGAATAAACCCTCACAAGAATAAAGATAATAAAAAATAATTAATACATAGATATTACTGTCTGTATTTATTTTTTATGAATCGTAAAAACTGTATTCAGTATTGTACAAATATTGTTGACTAGCATTTGCTCGCGGCGTTACTATCGGTAATACAGATTTGCATAACCCCTATCACATTCTATTCTGCACCCTTGACAACGTTTATCAAAAATATCATAACAAACGGTTGACTAATTTAGAAGTGAGAACGTAACAAACATACTAATATTCGCATTTATAATAATAGTAAGGATTGTATGCCTAATATAGACTTATAAAGGCTCGTGGATGTTAAGAAAAAAAGTATTTCGATTCTTTTATTGATAACATTAAAATTTGCCAATAGTTACTAAATAAAAAAAAGAGGCTCAGTTGACAACCATAGGATGAAAAGGTACTGAAGTTTTTTATCTTCTAAATATATGTTAAATTTTAAGTATATGAATGCATAAAGGAACAGAGAAATAAATATAGTTTCATAATATCCAAATTTCAATGTCATTATCCTGACAATGATACAAACAGACTCATCTGCAAGTATAATGAGCGTAAGTATTCTATGATCGCTATTGGCTGGCGACTATTGCATTTATGTTTTATTTCTTGATCCATTTTTCTCGGTTCGTATTCGTCTGTGAAGCTAGTGCTAGAGTCGCCGCTCTTTCATCTATTTCCTGGCTGTTATATAAACCGTGGGCTGTTTGGCGTCGTGTCACTTCTGTGTTTATGAATTCTGTAATGTGTATAGTGAACAGTTACGTAAGCGTAATGCTCTGAACACGTCATTTATCACCGCTCTACATAAATTGAATACTGACTATTTTCACGTCCATTTTGATCCCTACTACGTTTTTCAGTTGGTTGATCGGTTGGTAATATTTATATTTAAAAGAATCCGTCTAGGAACTAACACCGTGGTGTATTACACAGACGATGCAACTTCCTTTTTAAGCTAAACCTAACTTCGCGGTGTGTTACACTAATGCGTGCCTCTTCAGTTTTTTACTAAAATAAGTCAACGGTGTATTAAATCGGCGCGTGCCACTTCCGTTTATAACTAAAATTAACTTCATAGTGTGTTACATAGACGCGAACGACTTCCATTTATAGCTAAAATTAACTTCATAGTGTGTTACATCGGCTCGCAGAAATCCAAGTTAAAAATCCAATCCCAACAATTTCTCGTATTGCACCAAAAATTATAATTTGAAAAATATTGTTATCAGTATTGAAAGTATCTATTGATTTTTTAGCCAGGCATTTTACATACTATAAATTACTAACAACCCGGCAGACGTTGTCCCACCCTGATTATGAGAAAATCCTTGACAAATTGTGTACAAAAACATACCTCATGAATCATTTTATCTACTGGTGAAAATCGCATGAAAATCCGTTCAATAATTTTTGAGTTTATCGCGAACATACTATCATAAATATAAATAATAAATAAATTATAATCGTTTCTAACGGTTACTGTTATTAGAATTACTTACTAGCCTTCTAACTCAATTTTTTTATCAGGCGAAACGAGTTTATTAACTTTTATTACAAGAATCGAAGCTCCTTATTGAAAATGTGGTCACAATTTAAGAGAAAACTTCAAATAATCATCTGCACAACAGAAGTGCTCTATATTGTGACAGTGGCTGGTTAAAAATTACGAAAGTCTTAATTTGTACAAAGTTATTTTTAATTTTACGTTTCATTTATGTGCTTTGAAATTTTGATAGTCAGTAAATAAGTAATTTCATCAAAACCTGTTTAGTTAGTTAGTCTATCTCATTAATATACGTACAAACTAATGGATAAAGAACACAGACTTTCAAAATATATGAAAATGTATTCTGTCGTCGATTCTAAAAGATTTATTTGCTATTTTATTGTAGTTATTGATTTTTTTCGTGAAGCCGTGTTAGTCAAGGTCTTTCTACCGATGGAATACCGATCCCATGTTCGCTGGTTCCAACTTCGGCATGTATCATTCGTTGATATTTATCGTTGATTTTTCGGAATTCGCGTAGGTACATTTACTAATGTAAATTGTTAGCACTATGGGTTGACGATGAAGAAAAACATCGTGAGGAAACCCGAACCTGAGAAATGTTCACCGTTTGAGGGGAAAATATATATATTTTTTAAATGGTAGAGCCACGCTGAAACTATTATTGGTTTCAGCATGAATGAGTCGGCTCGTCCGTAGTACTACCACCCTCTCATAGAAAACCGACGTGAAGTAACAGTGCTTGCATTGTTGCGTTTCGTTCGGTCAGTGAGAGCGCTGGAGGCCCACCTCCCTTCTCCAGCTCTCAAACACAGGCTGGCAACGCACTTTCGACTCCCTTGGTGTTGTTAGTGTCTATGGACGGTGGTGATCACTCAACATCAGGTGACCCACCTGTTCGTTAGCCACCTAGGACATATTTTTTTTTTTTAATCGGTTTTTGAAATCGCCAATACATCGTTGGCTGTTGTGGTGATTATGCCCTCTTTCGGGACTAGGCCTATGACCCTTCTATGGAACTCTTACAGGCTGGTGATGATTGTTTTTCTTTAAATAAAATACTTTTTATTTAATAATATTAATAATATAAATCCTAAAATTCAACCGCAGTATCATCTACTGATTCCAATTGTGAATGTAAACCATTCTTGAATCCACGTTGTTCACACAAAAATCATCAAAATCTATCCAGGCATTTTGGAGCAGTTCAGTCACATACCAACAGAAGAATTGTATATAGAAAGAATTGTATATGAAGTACTAGCCTCTGCCCGCGACTTCGTTCGCGTGGAATAGTTACTTTGGGCTAACGCTAACACGCAGCGGAAGCTCTCAAGAGGAAAAAAACCCCCGATTTTGTAACATACTTGGTATTCCGCTCCTATTGGTTTTAGCGTGATGATATATAGCCTATAACCTTTCTCGATAAAGGAGTTATATAACGCTGAAATAATTTTTCAAATCGGACCAAAAGTACCTGAGATTACCCCCTACATCGTCACAAATTCACAAACTTTACCTCTTTATAATATTAGTATAGATGTATAAGGTTATTCAGCGAATGTTAAAAAAGAAAAATGAAACACGTTCCCCGTGTGAAATAGTAAAAATAATTTATCGGAAAAAAATCAATCATTACTCCAGGCGAAGTCTTACGCAATCACTAGTGTACGTATGCATGTTCTTATATAGGTATAGATACCATCCGTTATCACAAAAGGTTACAATAATCTTATTATTGAGCACGTGTTTGTGAACTCTACATTCTCGTATGTATACTGTGACGTAGTTTTTGGGTTAGAAGGCCATCTCTGAACATTAATTAAAATGACTGACACAACATTAGAACGAATATAATTCTTTTAATAAATATAGTCCCGTAAATTAGACGATATTAGCAGAAGTTATATTAGGTAAATAGGTGTGCGCGCGATTTCGACCGCGTAGAACTTCGATCAACAAGTAGAACTTAATGTAAAAAACAGTAATTAACTAGCGGGCCCGGCAGACGTTGTCCCGCCTTGATTATGAAAAAATCCTTGACAAATATACTAAAACGTTCCTCATTAATCACTCTATCCACCGGTGAAAACCTCATGACAATTCGTTCGGTAGTTTTTGAGTTTATCGCGAACAGACAGACAGACGCGGTAGGGGACTTTGTTTTATACTATGTAATTAATAATTAATATAGTCATCTTAAGTTCATTTACTTTTCTCTCGTACTTAAGTCGCGTCGTCATTAAAATTACAATAAGTTTTGATAGACCAAACGGATTTTAATGAAACAAAGTCTTAAATGTTACTGGAAGATAAGGGTATGCTTTATGATGTCCTTGATGAGGCTTTATTTAGCATAAACGCAGTATTATAGAATGATACGTGTTGATACAAACAGACAGACAGACATATTTCTAAAGTGATTTAAAAAATTCCGAACCGGTGGTAGTTTTGACGTTCACGAGTGCATTATTAGGGCATAAAATGAATAAAGTATTTTTGATTGATTGATTGATGGAAATGTACTTATTCCTATTATGTATTCCTAGACACCGGAAACAGTTTTTTTTTTACAAAAAACTTCTTTGTTATTACGTACGCATGGAATAGTTATTTTGGGCGCAGTGGAAGCTGTCAAAATAGCCCCGATTTTATAATATTCTTCATTGTTACTCCGCCCCTATTGGTCTTAGCGTGATGATATATAGCCTACGACATTCACAAATAACGTGGCTTTCTGTTGGTAAAAGAATTTTCAATCGAAAATCGGTTCAGTACTTCCTGAGATTCCTACTCCTACTTTCCGAGGAACCTCCTACTCTCCTACTTCCTACAACGTCACAAACACACAAACTTTACCTCTTTATAATATTAGTATAGATACTAGCAACCCGTACCGGCTTCCCACGGGTGGACATTTACTTTTTTAAATATTTATGCCTCTCTTTCGGCGCGTTACCCGCTGCGGAGGGTCGTGTATTTTTCTATTAGTATTTTGTTTAATTTGTCATTTTTAAATTCGTAATATCTTTTGAATGGAATGTCCAATTTGAATAATTCAAAACATGATGTATAGGTATTTATATAAACATTCTTGAATACGAAATGTTGCTTGATTTTTAGAACATTATTTTATTCTATTATCAATCGTATCCGTAGCGCATTCAATGAAGGATATTTTATGGTAAATTTTTATACACCTTGGGTTATATTATTGAAGTTTTAATAGTGATCCCTAATTTTTTTTAGTAATAAACGTTACTCAGGGATAATGTAGCATTTTAATAGCGAAATAATTTCTGAAGTCGATTCAGTAGTTTTTGCGTATATTAGTTACAAAGAGACAAAAATACAAATCTTTCCTCTTTATCCTAGAGTAACAAAGCTGCGATTGTAAGTGTAAGGGGTTTCGTAATTCTCTGCTATTTATAATATTAGTGTCGATTACTGTAATGTTTTATCAAAATCTATCAAATATTTTGTGTGAAAGACTAAGAGATAACCATCAATACTCATAAATTTTCATTATTGTAATATTATATATAATTACATAGTATAAAACAAAGTCTGTCTGTCTGTTCGCGATAAACTCAAAAACTACTGAACGTATCTAAATGCGAATTCACGAGGAATCTACATTATTATAGTTATTATATAGAAGGAGATTTTTACACAACGTTAGCTAATATTAGCAATTGTTTAATATAACAAAAAAAGTATTATGTAAAAATGTTTAAGTGTAATAAATATATATAAAAAAAAAATTGCATAACTATTATTGCTTAAAAACTCAACGCTTCTTTGTATACGACCTCGTTGTCACCTCCAAACTGACCGACCTCGATAAACCTCAAAACTATTTCAAATTCAGCATAATCCACTTTACTCGGCCGCTCGGTCATCCGTCGTGACGTCGCGTCGTCGGTACGTTTCGTTGTTACGAAATAACGTTTTGAAGTAAATGTCACAGATACTTACAGTCCTCGTAAATTTTTTGGCCTTTTGCGCGTAATATAGACGAGAGTTTAATACAAGGCATATTGAAAATATTATTATCACTATATTTTATAAAACAAATTCCTCTGCCACGTCTGTATGTTTGTCTATTCGTCATAAACTAAAAAATTACTGAATTCACTTTCATGGGGTTTACGTCAGTAGATAAAGTGATTCAGGAGGACCGTTATAATACGGTAGAAAAATTATTTTGTAATTTAGCAAATATAAAGCCTTGTTCTCATAAACCTGTATAAAATGTCCACGTATCTCGCGCGATACAGTGACACAAAATCTTAGATCACTTTTTTTTTTTTAACGTGGGGAAATCCCTTGTGTATACGCCACCCTCCCGGGGGAGAGGGTGGGTTATGTCCGAGTCGCACGGACTAAAACCCCACGGTGTACCGACAGACCGTTTTGTGGGGGCGGCAAGGGATCGTTCAAGCTAATCAACCTT